>PVJD01013605.1:0-33100 GCA_004026545.1 Mormoops blainvillei
TCTTTCTTTCTGCTGTGTAGTATTCCATTGTGTAAATGTGCCACGGTTTTTTGATTCACTCATTTATTGTTGTGCACTTAGGTTGTTTCTAACACTTGTCTATTGTAAATTGTACTGCTATGAACATCGGGGTCCACAGGTTCTTTTGAATTGGTGTTTCCAGATTCTTAGTGTACAATCCCAGCAGTGAAATTGCTGGGTCAAAAGGCAGTTCCATTTTTGTTTCCTGAGGAAATTCCATACTGTTTTCCACAGTGGATGCACCAGTCTGCATTCTCACCAATAGTGCACTAGGGCTCCCTTTTTTCCACATCCGCGCCAGCACTTGTTGTTTGTTGATTTATTTCTGATGGCCATTCTGACTGGTGTGAAGTGGTATCTCACTGTGGTTTTAATTTGCAACTTTCTTATGGCTAGCGATGCTGAGAATCTTTTCACATGTCCCTGGGATCTCTGTACATCCTCCCTGGTGAAATGTCTATTTGGGCCCTTTGCCCACTTTTTAATTGGGTTGTTTGTCTTCCTGGAGTGGAGTTGTGTGAGTTCTTCGTATATTTTGGAGATCAAAACCTTGTCCAAGGTATCATTAGCAAATATATTCTCCCATACAGTGGGTTTCCTTTTCACTTTGCTGATGTTTTCTTGAGCTGTGCAGAAGCTTCTTATTTTGATGAAGTCCCATTTGTTTATTCTTTCCTTTATGTCTCTTGCTCTTGGGGATATATCAGTGAAAATATTGCTGTGCGGAATATCTGAGATTTTCATGCCTATATTCTCCTCTAGGACTTTTATGTTGTCACGACTTATATTTAAGTCTTTTATCCACCTTGAGTTTAATTCTGTTTATGGTGTAAGTTGGTGGTCGAGTTTCATTTTTTACCATGTAGCTGTCCAGATCTCCCAATATCATTTGTTGAAGAGGCTACTTTTACTCCATTTTATGCTTCTTCCCTCTTTGTCGAATGTTAATTGACCAGAGAGACATGGGCTTATTTCTGGGCTCTCTATTCTGTTCCATTGATCTATGTGTCTGTTCTTATGCCAGTACCAGACTTTCTTTTATTACAATGGCCTTGTAATATAGTTCAATGTCAGGTATTGTTATCTCACCTACTTTGTTCTTCTTTCTCAAAATAACTGCAGCTATTTGGGGTTGTTTATGGTTCCATAAATATTATTGAAACATTTGTTCTATATCTGTGAAATATGTCATTGGTATTTTAATAGGGATTGTGTTGGATCTATAAATTGCTTTGGGTAGTATGGACCTTTTGATCATGCTATTTCTTTCAATCCATGATCGCAGTACATACTTCCATTTATTTCTGTCTTCCTTAATTTCTTTCTTCATTGTTGTGTAGTTTTCTGAGTACAGGTCTTTTACTTCCTTGGTTAGGTTTATTCTAAGGTCTTTTATTTTTCTTGTTGCTATAGCAAATGGGATATTTTCCTGATTTCTGTTTCTGCTATTTTGTTGTTGGTGTACAAAAATGTCTTTAATTTCTGAATATTGACTTTGTAAACTGCTGCTTTGCCAAATTCACTTATTAGGTTGAGTAGATTTTTGGTGGAGTTTATAGGGTTTTCTATGTACACTATCATTTTACCTGCAGACAATGACAGTTTTGCTTCCTCCTTTCCAGTTTGAATGCCTTTTATTTCTTTTTTCTTGTCTGATCAGTGTGGCTAGGACCTCTAACACTATGTTGAATAGAGGTGGTGAAACCAGACACCCTTGTCTTGTTCCTGATCTTAGTGAGAGAGATTTTAGTTTTGCCCATTGAGTATGATGTTGGCTGTAGGTTTTTCGTATATGGCCTTTATTATGTTGAGGTTTTCCTCCTTTACTCTCACTTTGCTGAGTGTTATTTCCATAAATAGGTGCTGTATCTTATCAAATGCTTTTTCTGCATCTATTATGATCATGTGATTTTTATCTTTCCTTTTTTTTATGTGATGTATTACATTTATTGATTTGTTAATATTTTACCATCCATGCAGCCTGGGATGAATCCCACTTGATCATGGTGGATGATCTTTTTAATGTGTCGCTGTATGTGGTTTGCCACAATTTTGTTGAGAATTTTAGTGTCTCTGTTCATCAGCGATGTTTTCCTCTAGTTTTCTTTCTTTGTTGTGTTCTTTATCTGGTTTTGGGATTAGGATGATGCTGGTCTCATAAAAAGAGTTTGGGAGTCTTCCCTTTTCTTGGCTTTTTTTGGAATAGTCTGAGAAAGATGGGGGTTAGCATTTCCTTAAAGGTTTTGTAAAATTCCCCTGTGAAAGCATCAGATCCAGGGCTTTGTTGTGCCTATAGTTCTTTAATTACTGCTTCGATTTCACCAGCTGTTATTGGTCTGTTCAGGCTTTCTGCTTCTCTTTCATTCTGTTTTGGAAGATTGTATTTTTCCAGGAATTTGTTTATTTCACCCAGGTTTTCAAATTTCTTGGCATGCAATTGTTTGCAGTAATTTCTTACAATCCTTTGTATTTTTGAGGTATCTGTTGTAATTTCTCCCCTTTCATTGCTGATTTTATTTACTGGCTCCTTTCTCTTCCTTTCTTGATGAGTCTGCTTAAAGACTTGTTTATCTTTCCAAAGAACCAGCTCCTGGATTTATTGACCATTTGAATTGTTCTTTTAGCCTCTATGTCATTCAGTTCTGCTCTGATCTTGATTATTTCCTTCCTTGTGCTCATTCTGGTCTTTGTTTATTTTTTTTTCTCCAGATCTTGTAGATGTTGGGTTAAGTTGTTAATTTGAAATGTTTCTATCTTTTTTTAGGTAGGTTTGTATTGCTATGAACTCTCCTCTCAGGTCTGCCTTCACTGTGTCCCACAGGTTTTGGACTATTGTATGTTCATTTCATTTGTTTCCTGAAACTTCCATTCCTTCCTTGATCTCATTGTTGATCCATTCATAGTTTAATAGCATGTTATTCAGTCTCCATGAATTTGAATGTTTTTGAGTTTTTTCATGAAGTTGGTTTCTAGTTTCAAACCCTTGTTGTCTGACAAAATGCTTGTTACGATTTTAATTTTCTTGAATTTGTTGAGGCTTATTTTGTGTTCTATGATGTGATCTATCCTTGAAAATGCTCCATGTACATTTGAAAAGAATGTGTATTTTGCTTCACTGAGATGAAAGGTTCTTTATATATCAGTTAAGTCCATTTGACCTAGGACATTGTTCAATGCCACAATTTCTTTGCTTATATTTTGTTTGGAAGATCTATCCATTTTTCACAGTGAGGTATTAAAATCGCCTACTATAAGTGTGTTGCTGACTATATCTTCCTTGAAGTACTCCAGGATTTTTCTTGTATATTTGGGTCTTCTGTGTTGGTTACATATGGTTTACAATGTTTATGTCTTCTTGATGGATTCTTCCTTTGAGTGTTATGATGTGTCCTTCTGTGTCTCTTTTCATGGGCTTTCCTTTGAAGTCTATTTTGTCTGATATAAGTATTGCTGTCCCGACTCTTATTTCCTATCCATTTGTTTGGATATTATTTTTCAACCCTTCGCTTTCAATCCATCTAGGTCTTTTGTTCGAGGTGGGTCTCTTGTCGGCAGCTTATGTGTGGATCATGTTTTATTATTCATTTAGGTATCCTTTGTCTTTTGGCCAGAGCATTTAATCCATTTACATTTAAGGTGATTATTGAGAGATAATTATTCATTTTATCCACTTTGTACCTCTTTTACTCTGTCTTTCACTCTTTTTCTTTATCTTGTGAAAGCAGTCCCTTTAGCAAATCTTGCAATGTTGATTTGATGCAGGTGTATTCTTTTAGCCTTCTTTTGTCTGGGAAGCTCCTTATTTCTCCTTCCATTTAAACTGAGAGCCTTGCTGTGTAGAGCAGTCTTGGTTACCGGCCTTTGCTTTTCTCTACTTGGAATATATCTTGACATTCCCTTATGGCTTGTAGTGTTCCTGTGGGGAAGTCAGCTGTTTGCCTTATCAGGGCTCTCTTGCATGTTACTTCCTGTTTCTCTCTTGCTGTCTTTAAGATTCTCTCTTTGTCTTTAATATTTGATATTTTAATTATGATGTGTCTTGGAGAGGTCTTCTTTGGATTCCTCTTGATTGGGACCCTCTGTACTTCCTGGACTTGGGTGAAATTTTTTTTCCTCAAATTAGGGAAGTTTCCCATCATTACTTTTGCAAACCGGTTATCTATCTCTTGCTCCTCTTCTTCTCCTTCTGGCAACCCTATTATACAGATATTATTATGTTTCATATTGTCCTGCATTTCCCTTAACCCCTCTTCATTCCTTTTGAGTCTTTTTTCATTTTTTGCTCTTTCTGGGAGTTTTTTCCTATGTTGTCCTCCAGTTCACTGTTTTGATCCTCTGCTTCATCTAGCTTGTTTTGATTCCTTCTACTGTTTTCTTCAATTCAGAAATTGTATTCTTCATTTCCTCTTGGTTCTTGTTGATAATTTCTATGTTCTTTTTCATGCTGATATATTTTGCAGTAATTTCCTTGTGTTTTCCCTTTAGTTTTTGGTAATTCTCACTAACCTCATTGAACTTCCTTATAACTATTGTTTTGAACTCAATATGTGGTAGTTTACTTGCCTTTTTTTTCATTTAACACTCTTTCTGAGGATTTCTACTCCCTTTTTGATTGGGGGTTGTTTCTTTGTCTTTCCATTATTTGTGAGATTCTCCTTTTTTGCTTCTGCTTCTTCAATTGATCTATTTTGACTCCCTGACTTTTTGGTGTGAACTTTTAAGGTAGGAGACCTGTGAGAGTCAGTGGTGCAGTCTCCTTGATCTCCTGAATTTGATGCTCTCAGGATGTCCTACATGCCATTAATTTGACTCTTTGGATATAATTCAGTTTTGATTGTTGTTGGGTCATTCTTTGGTGAGCTCTTCCCTCCAGCTTATTGACAGTATAAATCTGCATACCACGTCTTGTGTGTTGTGCAGTTGCAGCCAGAAAAAAACTACAAATCCCAGGAAACAAACCTACATCCACAAAAATAATTTCCCCCTGCAATCCCACTATCAGCAGCAAGTGAACCTGTATTAATAAGGCTGTAAAGATATTAAGACTATTAAAAAATGAGATAAATAAACCATAGTATAAAATCTAGTGACTTAATATGCACCAACTTGATGGACAAGAAATGAATGTTAAAAAACTATGCAGTAAAGAAAATATTGCAAATCATGGAGAATATCACAGTTAATTTTATTTCTGTAGCCTCTAGTATTTACCACTGTTTTTTCTTTCAGGATCTGCCTCTGGTGCTGTCTAATGTTGACCCCATCTGACTTTAGGCAGTCTATTGGAGTCTTCTGGGGATCTACTGTCTGTGGCTGTCTCCTTCATTTGTTAATCTAGTCACTCTGCACTCAGCAGTCAGGCTGAAGCACCATAGGGTGGGCCAGAATCCCTCCTGGGGTTGGGGCTATTGTTTCCCTTCAGGCTGCTGTTGTTCAGAGGGGAGTGGTCTGCTGGAGCAAAATGGCTGCTGCCGTACTGGGGATGACTGAGCATTGCGATCCCAGAGGCTACTGTCTCAGTTCTCTCCCCAAAGACTCCATCCGCAGTATCTCCTCACGCATCTCTAGTCCACTCTTCCTTGACTTTTGGCAGGGATCTACTGTCTGTGGCTGCCACTCTGCATTCAGTGGTCAGGTTTAATCACCACAGGGCCAAGGCACTGTCCCTCCTGGTGGCGGGGTCATTGCTTCTCCTTAGGTGGCTGCTGCTCAGGGGAGTGGTCTGCATGAGCAAGATGGCTGCTTCCTTATCAGGGATGACTCAGCACCAGGATCCTGGAGGCTACTCTCTCCATTCTTTCCCCAAAGCCTCCTGTCCCTAGTCTCTCCTCAGGCATCTGTAGCCCAGTCTGCCCCCTACCTTTGCTGGATCCCAGGGTAAGGGTCTGCAAATGAAAATTTATGCATTGGCCCTTTAAATAGCTTTTTGTGTCTCCAGCTGCCCATCTCTGGCAGAGAGCAACCCTGCTGCTTTTCACAGCTGGCTGTTATGTGTGTACTTTTGGGCCCTGGTGCTGTAGGCCGGGAATCCCCACATATGGTTTAGACCCCACTCTTTTCAGGAGGACCCAACTAGCTGCTTAAATATCCCTCTGGCACTGCTGCCTGTGGGTGCTCAGCCAACCTTCTTGAGTGTCCACAGCACTCCTTACCAGTCAGGTTTTGCTGAAGCTGATTCTTCTGTCTGTCTGAGGTTATAAGGCTTCTCTCTTACTACTGTTTAGTTGTTTGTTCTGGGTGATTTCTCCACAATTTCATTGTAATTCCAGATTGGTCCTGGGAAGAGGAGGTCAGTGTGACTTCCATTCACTCCTCTGTCACCTTGCCAATCCGTATTTCATTTAATTATCTTTAGAGGGAGGAGGAGAGAGGGATAAAGAAGGAGATAAACATTGATCAGTTGCCTCTCATATGCCCCCTGACCTGGGACCAAACCCACAGCCCTGGCACATGCCCTGACAAGGAACTGAACTGGTGACCTTTCATTTTGCAAGACGAAACCATACCATCAGTGTGCAAACAATTATTTTAGTTAAACAAGATATCAAAAGGACAATAAGAAATATAGTTAAACCAAGTTTTAGGATTCCTCCTAGAACAGAATTGATTCCATCTTTATCCATGAAGTTAAATAAGATAACCGATCCGTGATTTTTCACCCATCCCTCCAAGCAGAGGGGTCTCTTTCAACCATGTAGCTTGTTAAATATTGATGATATTGGTTTCTACCTGGGCAGAGGTATTGATATAAGTACCAGAGGAAGAGTTACTAGTCATGCAAACACCCTCATGTTTGCCTAAAATATAAATTAATACTATGTGATTTTTGTTTCATATACCTTTAGCTAAAAATTCCAGAGTTATGTTGGTTGGCAATTGAAGCAACAGCTTAATTGGCTGTAACTATTAATTCTTTAGAGAGAATCCAGAGGATATGTTGGTGGGCTGCCCCTCCCCACAAGAGTAAAAGAGAATATCCAAAAAGTATTCATCCCATATGGTATGCCTGCTGGGAGGTCTCTTTTGATTCTTTCAAATAACTTGAGAGAACCAGTTCAATGTTGTGTTTCATTTTGTAAGTGAACACAGAGAGAAGTTATTAAAGTTCCTGAAAACCATTGTTTTTGATCTGTTTTATTCCAGAGGAAATTGTAAGCCTGTGGAATACCTTGTGACCCACATACAAAAACATAGCCATCAACTGTACATTGCATAAAAGAATTTGTACCCACAATGGCTAAAGCCAAGCTAATTAACCAAGGAGGGAAAGTGTAATTATATGATGATTTGTCATCTGTTGCCAAGAATTTGTTGATATAGGAGTTAGTACAAATAGATAGTCTTTCATCTCCAGGTGGCATCAAGATCAGGATAGTCCCATCATTGCCCATAGTAATTGGGATAGAAAAACAGGGTAATGCTGGGGTATGGGGAAAAGCAACAATGTGCACCTGATAACCAGTCCTGGTCTTATGGTGAGACATTTCAGGATTAAGGTTCTTGGTGGTGCAAGATGCAATAGCCAAGTAATCTAATATGGGGGAAAGCAAGAGGTCAGTGTGATGTAATTATACTCATGACTTTGGATGGAAAACCCAACATCTAATGAGGTTCACAAATGACATAATAGTTTGAGAAATTCTAAAGAAAGCACTTTCCATGTCTGTAGAGTTAGAGAGTATATGATAAATAGGAAGAGTAGCCTTGTTACTTAGCTTTAGTAGAGCTCTGCCTTTTAAAAATTTATTGAAGGTCTCCTTCAGGGATACAGGTCCAATTCTCTGGACTGAGGTGGGTATCCTCTTCAGGTGGGGCTCTCTTTATTCTGGTATGAATGCACCCAGGGCTTGATTCCTGCTAAATTACAGATATATTGGTGATGAGTAACATGTCCTATGGGTCAGTCCATGGTTCAGCAAGTTCTTGTTCTTGTTCCTGAGTCTTCCACATCTTCAGTAGGACCTTGTTTCCCAGTTGTAAAGGATACAATGGCTCCTCAGTGGAGAAAAAAAGAACTGGAAAGCGCAAGCTTATATGAGGTATTAAAACTTTCCCTAAGTACTGTACATATTGTTTGATTTCTGCCTCTTGTTCTAACTCAATGGATTGGTTCCCTAGAATATAAGTTTGGAAGGGTCTCCCATATACAATTTCATAAAGGCTCAATTTCAGCCTCCTGGTAGGTGCTACCTAAATCTGGAACAGGGAAATAGGAAACATCTGATCCCATTTCAGATGTATTTCTTGACATAATTTTGCTAATGTCTTTTTCAAGGTATGGTTTATTTTTTTCAGGTTTTATCCCCCTGTAAATTGAAGTCTCCAAGATGCATGTAATCTCCATTGGACTTACAGGGCTCCACATAACTTTTGGGTGGCCTCAGGTATAAATGATGGTCCATTGTCACTCTGGATGCTGTTAGGAAGTCCAGATCTAGGAATCAGTTCTTTAAGTAAAATCTTGGCTACTTCAGTTACCTTTTAGGTCTGAGTTGGGTATGTTTCAACTTATCCCCAGAAGGTGTCTACAAAAACTAACAGGGATTTGAAATTCCTAACAGTCGTGGGCATCTGGATAAAGTCAACTTGTCAATCTTCAAAGGGGCATACTCGTTTGTATTGTACTCCCTTCTATGCTGGGCTGTGGCCCATTTTAGGATTTTTCCTAGCTCACAATTCACAGACCTGTGTTATTCTTTGAATAGTCCTAGTTAACATGATCCTTTTTGGTAATACCAAGTTAAATCAGCTAGTGCATCCCATCCATAGTGTGTTCCTTAATGTAGATGTTTCAGAATTGGGTATACCAGGGCTTGGGGGAGCAGAATCATACCATGGGCACTGGTTTTCCATAAAGAGCTAGCATCTGTATTAGCAAACTCCCATTTACAAGCTTGCTCTTCATCTCATTCTGTGTAGTGAGGTTTGAATTCTGGTAAGTCTAAATGAGGTATTGAAACTCCTATTAATGGAGTCTCCTAAGCTGCTTGCTTTGCTGCCTTATCAGCTTCTTGATTCTCTATAGTTATTTGGGAATTGTACTTCTGATGCCATGCACAGTGAATAATGCCCACCTTAGTAGGTAAATTTATTACCCCAAGCAAGTTCAAAACCTCTTTTGGGTATTTAATATTTTTGTTTTCCAAAGTTAGAAGCTTTCTTTTCTTTCCATATTTCTCCATGAGTATGTACTATCGTGAAAGCATATTAAGAGTCGATATATATATTGACCCATCTATCCTGAGATGGTTCCAGCACCCTGGTTAGAGTAATAAGCTTAGCTTTTTGTGCTGAGGTGCCTGAGGGTAGGACATGTGCCTCTTTTATCTTGTCAATGGCCACTACTGCATACCTGGCTCTCCTTTGTCCATTTCTCATGAAGCTACTTCTGTCAGTGTAGACTCCCAGGTGAAGTCTGTCAATGGCTAACCTGACAGGTATGGTCAGCTGGAGTAAACCTCATCAATGATTTCTAGACAATTATGTTGGAGGCCTTAGCCTGCTTTTATGGTAGGAAACAGAGTTATTGGGTTCAAAGCAGCAGTTACCTGAAAAGCAACATTAGAATTGTCTAATAGGATGGCCTGGTATTTGCCCATTTGTCCAACTATAAACAAGTAACCCCCTTTCTGCTCTAGCAGGGTTAACACTGGTGCGGCATGAAGAGCATGATGGCAGGGTAAACTTATCTGCCTCTAGAAGATATCACAGGTTACTGCCACTGTTCTAAATCAGGGGGGTCATCCTTTGATATTATGATGTAATTTATTAGAGAAGCATACATTGAGTTATGGGGAGCTTCCCACCATCTGGATAGGCAACCTAAGTCCAATTCCTTGCTTTTAATGTACACACATTTTAGTTTTAAAGATTTTATTTTTAGAGAGAGGGGAAGCGAAGAAGAAAAAGAAGGAGAGAAACATCAATGTGTGGTTGCCTCTTGTGCACCTGCAACTGGGGACCTGGCCTGCAATCCAGGCATGTGCCATGACTGGGAATCAAACCAGTGACCCTTTGGTTCACAGGCCAGCACTCAATCTACTGAACCACACCAGCCAGGGCTCATCTATATACATTTTAAAAGCCTTAGAACCCTTAGAAGGCTTGGGTAATCCTAACATGAGGGCTGAGATTAGTTTCTCCTTTAGGGCTTCAGAAACTCTATCATCCTGCAATCCCATTCCAGGGACTCTGTGTTGGGTCCATTCAAAGACTCATAGAGTGGATTAGTCCCATGAGTATATACTATCATGAAGGCATATTCAGAGTCAGTATATGTATTGACTTGTTTGTCCTGAGACTGTTTCAGTACCCCACATCCAGAGTTAGGAATCCAAAAGCAGCAGAGTTCCACCATTCCAAGAAACTCCCAGAGTTGCCTCCAGTTTTCAGCAGTTCTAACTGCAGCAATAGCTTGCTTGAAGCCTGCCATAAGACTTCTCTCTCCCAGCTTCAAGTTGAAACATAAATAAGATACTTCTTTGCAAATATGTATCTTATGAAGGGAAACATTATATCCATAGGACTCAAAATGATTAGAAGCCTTGACAGTATTTTCCAAGCAAGTTTTGAGCAGGTCATCAACATATTGTAAAAGTATTCCAGAGTCTAACTGTGTAAGTCCCTTAAATCTCTAGCTAGAGGTTCTCCAAAAATTGTAGGGGAATTTTTAAACCCTTGTGGCAACACAGTCCAACAATATTGGGCAGTAGTCTTATTTGCTTGGAGCCTGACATTCAAAGGCAAATAGCAGTTTGGCCTGCTCATCAGCTGAAATACAAAAGAAAGCATCCTTCAAGTCCATAACAGAAAACCAGGTTCTCTCTCCCAGCACAGCTGATAGCAAAGTATAAGACTTGGGAACAGTTGGGTGAATGTCCCGAGTAACCTCACTAATAGCCCATAGATCCTAAACAAAATGGTATTTACCTGCATTTGACTTCTTAATGGGTAAGATCAAATTATTGTAGGACAATGTATAAGGCCTAATCAACCCAGGCTTCAGAAACTTTTGCAAAACTGGTTGTATCCCTTCTAAAGCCTCCCTTTTTAGTGTATGTTGCTTTTTCCTAAGCATAGTCACATTTTCCTTTAGTTGAATGGATACTGGACTGACATTAACATTGGTCAGGCAGGAACTGCTACTATTGTCTACAAAATACTCAAGGAAACTGTTACTACATAATTTTTCTATTAGTCTGTTATTACAACCTATTCTATAATTACTACTTGATTAGTATATTATGTTTTATTTTCACTGTTACAGTAGGACATTTTGTGATGTTTTGCCCACTTTTGTACCACCCCTTCTTTGATATGGTGCTACATGGTTGTGAGGAATCCCCTCAATTCCTAGTGTCTTTTTGGGACAGAAGGAAAAGAGCAAAACTTGTTAACAACATTCAATGGGGGTGAGATATAACTGGAAAAGAGTAAGGTGTTTATATGCAATTGAAATTAAGTTGTTATTAGTTTAAAATATTGTTATAACTTTAAGACACTGTCTATAATATACACAATGCACAGAATATGAGTATACATAGATGGAAGTGAGAAGACAATCAATACATAGCACTACAAAATCTTAACTAAACACAAAATAAAGCTATAAAATAAAAATGAGGGATAAAAATAAAAGCTATGCCACCAAGAAAACAATTAACGAAATGGCAATAGTAAGTCCTTCCCTATCAGTACTTACTTTAAATGTAAGTGAATTAAATTTCCCAATCAAAAGACAAAGATTAGCAGAATGGATTTAAAAAAAGGACCTAACTATATGTTGTCTAAAATTATAGAATATAATAAAATCAATAAAAATTTAGATTTTTTGCAAATTCTAACAATATAATATTAACTTGCAAAACCATATTTGTATTATAATCCAAATTTAATAATAATTATTTACTTATTCATTCAATGTTACTATGTTCTAATTATTTCTTAGGCACTGTTCTTAAACAAAAAAGATACAATGGTAAACAAAACACACACACATGTAAATGGTTTTAATTATTTATAGCCAATTTTCATTTTCTTGTTTAAATCACCTCTTACATTTCTTGGTTTTTATAATGAGCATGTTTTTTAAAAAAGAATTTTGTATTCCCAAAACAAAACACATTCAGAGTAAAAATTAATGCAATGCAGAAACTTATGAGCAGAAAACTTTCTTATAAACAACAAAAAAATTCTTCAAATTTCTCATATTTTTACTCCCTAAATGTTAGCACTGAAAATGATTTAATGTATTTTTTTCCAGCAGTTTTTTTCCTCACAGATGTACAAACATAATCCTTTGACTCAGATTATTAGAACAAAAGAATGTAGCTCATCTAAGGTAAGTTTACTATATGTGCATATATGTATGTGTCTTTATATCTATAAAAAACACGTGCTATGAAAAAATTCTTGCCCAGCAGATTAAAGAATATTAACAAGTATTTATGATAAGTTGTGCATTGCTTACATAAGGGTGAGGCAGAATAGTAAGAACTTAGGAAAATTTCTAGGCAAGTAGAATGAGAAAACAGACAAGCAAATTAAATAAGGCCAAAAAAGTTTGAACAATTTACAACCAACTAGTGAATTGCAAGACTTTATCTCCCTTAACCAAGGACACTTGAGAGCAAATGGTTTATAACTCTCTTCCCTAACCGGAGAGTAAATAGCTTAACTCACCCTGGTCTGGGAATATAAAGAACAGAAATCCAATTAATACCATTCATACCAGCAAAACCCAAAGGCAAATGAAGTCAGGGGAACAAATTACAAAAACCCATTTGATCCAGAGAGAACCAAGATAGAAGTAAAGCAATAAAGCAGACAAAGAATAATTCCAAACTCCCCTATATGCTTATTTTGCTTCATCAGTATATTAAAAATACAACAGAAAAGTTGATGAATGTTCTACTGAAACTTTTCCCTAAGAGTCTCATTACAGAAGAGAGATAAAAATCCCAAAACGAAGGATATCAGCATGGGCTCACTCTATAGCATGCCCATACCCCTTCCTGGGCATGAACTTTTTACTTCCTCCTAAACTCTAAGAGTCGCCCGGAGACTAGCAATCAGGGGATCAGGAAGCAGTGGCATCTCATCTCGGGCTTACTCCATGAATCTGTCTCCAAGGTATCCTTTTTTTTCTGACTTCCCAGTGAGCTAAAAAGCAACTTAACCCCATGTTGACTCACTTATGTCACTGCGACCTTTACTTCCCAGTCAGCTAATAGCAACCCTGCCTTGGCTCACTCCTTTCTTATAACATTTCTAGAGAGCCAAAGCAAAGCACCACTTAAGCTTTTTCCTGTTGCTTCTTCTACACTGAGCCTTTCCTTTGTTTTGCTGTCCCCAGGTTTAATAAATTACTCTCAAAATCACCTGATCTCATGTTGTGAAATTTTTCATACATGCCAGCCTGAGGGAGACCATTCTTGGGTTGGTATCTGTCAGTAACAAAGGGAGTATAGTATATTAATATTTCTGTAGGAAGTTTTAAAATGATGGAAAATCTGGTATATCAAAGTAGAAAACAATTGTTGCTCAGAATTCAGACAACGTGTGAGACCCTAATTCTTGCACCTTATAGAAGATATTGCTTAAGTAGCTACAAATTTTTGTGCTAAGGATTAATCTGATAAAGTAATATTAACATAAAGCTGTTTTCAAGAAGATAAAATATGACCCTTAAAGTAGATTTGAAATGTAAAGTTTTGTGAGGTGAGTTTTGAAGTCAAGGGCTATTTAAAGATAGTTCTTAAAATTGATTTGAGAGAGAGAAACATTGATTTGTTGTTCCACTTATTTACACATTCACTAATTGATTATTGGAGATCAAACTCACAGCCTTGGCATAGGGGGATGATGCTCTAACCAACTGAGCTACCTGGCCAGAGCTGAGAAATAGTTTTAAAAGATAAAACACTGTGTAAGTGACACAGCAATAAAAAAAAAATGAGCAGCCAATCCACAACACAACATAACCGAATCTCAAAAATCTTATGCTGAGTAAAAGAAACCAGACATGGAAAGGATGCACCCTATATTATTTCCTGACAGTAGATCAGTGGTTACCTGGCATTTAGGGTAGGGTTTGGTGGGACTGGTTGAGAAAGGAAAAAAGAAAACTTTTGGGGTATAGAAATATTCTAAAACTCATTAAACTTTATACTGAAAGTGTGTACATTTTATTGTATGTAAATTATACATCAATATAGTTGTTTTAACTAAAGCACACATAACTACTTCATGCTAATCACTAAAATATACTTTGAAGAAATAAAATTGGAAAGGTAGATTACTTACATGGGTGATTTCTGAATGAGATGATTCTTTCTGAATATTAAAACATATGAGTTTCAGGTGTACAAGATAGTGATTAAACATTTAAATAACTTATAATATGTCAATTATAATTGAAAAATTTTAAAAATTATTAAAAAGACCCCCAAGTAACATATACACACACACAACAAACAAAAACCTCACAGATATGAGTTCATTGCTTGTAGAAAGGTTTTGTCTCAGAATTAACTACAATTAAATGCAAGTTGAAATTCAATACTTTCTGTGAATAGAATATGATAGACTAATATAATTTAAATCCAAATTGGCTCAGCACGCTTTCCCCAGCAATGATATAGTTCACATTCTTTTCCACATTCAAAACATTTTATCAACTTTAAGAAATTTCAAAAGTTTAAAAAAATGTATGTATTTCTCACCACAATGGGATTAAGTTAGAAATCATTAACATCAAAACAATGTCTGGAAACTAGCCAATACACTTCTATATAACCTATGAGTCAAAGAAGAATTAAAATAGCAAGTAGAAAATATTTTGAACTTATTGATAATAAAACAAAACATATCAAAATTTGTGTAATGCACCTAAAAAGACTGTTTAGTGGGAAATTTATGTTTAAATGCTTATATTAGAAAAGGGAAAAAGTCAACAAACAAGGACATAAACTTTTGTCTCAAGAAGCTAAAAAAAGAAGGGCAAATCAAATCAAGGAAAGTAGAAAGAACTAATAAAGATAAAAGCATGAGTCACTGAAATGGAAAACAAATATATAATAGAGAATATTAGTAAAACCAAAACTGGTTTGAAAAGATAAAGCAAAATTGATAAGCTCTTAGGAAGGTTTATCAAGAAAAAAGAGAATAGACATAACAATATCGGGATTAAAAAAGTGTACTTTATTACAGTTCTTATAGGCATTCAAATAGCAATCAGGAAAAATTATGAGTAACATGAATAACTTTATGCCAATAAATCTGACATTTTTGATGAAATGGGAAAATTGCAAAAAAAATACAACTTGCTGAATCTGATAGAATGGAAATCTCAAAAATCTTTACCTATTAAAGGAATGAAATCCATTACTAAAAGTTTCCTACAAATGGAAACCCAGATTTGATGTCTAAAATTTTTGGTATGCACACCAGTGTGTTAAGAGTTTGACATAAAAAGTGATGCTGTTTGCTTTTCAAAAAACAGTGATAGTTTTGTGTCAATTATGTCTTAATAAAACAACAACCATAAACAAAAATAGTGATAACTTTTCAATTTTTTATGAAAACATTTAAAAGAGCCCCTGACACATAGCAAATGTTCATTAAATATTTATTGAATAAATAAACAATAAACAATTTGAGAACAGATAAGGAATAGTAAGAAACTGCAGCATTATATGTAATATAAAGATAAAGTCAGGTTTTTATTTCTTTGGATAAAGGGAATGATTTTTTTTTCTAAATTTGGCAGTGATCAAGTTATCTGGATAGAGATTATGGCCAAACCATCCATTTAAATATGGCTAGATATAAAATTGGTTGTAATTTATGTTGGAAAGAGTTTTAAATATAATTTAAAATTATAAATGACATGCTATTCCTTTGTAGATTGCCACCAATAAGAAATGGATGTACTGTTCTCAAACCCACCAAATGGGAAACACAGTGATGGAGTACCAATTTATGTGGATGAATCAATTGATTGATACCCAGGTTTTAAAATAATTTATCAAAGATTACTCTAAAGAACTGGAAGCTAAAACTTTTTGCCTTATGTTTAATTGGGCAGTAGTATGTAATATGTCACCAATATTTAGATAAGTTGGGATAATTTTGTTTTTATGTCAGAGGTGGCAAACTCAGAGGCTACATTGGCCAGGTAAGGACCATAAATGTGAGAATCCTGCCAGGTTTCTCTGGGGCAAGCTGGAAGAGTAATGCACCTTCCAAGATAGCAACCATTCAGCTCTACTAATTGCTGCAATACAGGAATGAATATTTAGTACTATAAGATGTGATTTTTTTTACAAAAGACACCCCAGAGCATAATTCTGGCTCCTGAACTCTCTTTTTGGATCTGCATGAGGCTTATCTGCACCTAATCTCCCCCTATTCCCAAGTGCCTACTTACAGCACATCCATGAGGAAGTAAGATGCCCATTACTAAAATGCAACTACATTACAGACCAGTACTGGTATTATCTTGTGCTGGCTGTGCTGTTGTCCAGGGGACTACATGCATTCAGATTCACTAAATGAGTAGTTGATATGCCAGACATGTTCTGCACACTGGGGCTACAACATTTACCAAAACAGCAAAAATTTCATGCCCTCATGGGACTTAGTCTCAGGGGATGATTGTTAAGTTGTAAGGGCAGGTTCAGAAAACCAGAGTGGACTGTACTTGCATATCCTCTGGAGAGTATTAAATAGAAGCAGTAAGATCTATGAATTGTATGGCACATTTCAAAATTAATTTAGTTCCCACATGTCTTGAGAAACTTCTAGGTGTCAAGCACATGGATCACTACACTAGAAAGACACTGATCATGATTAAGGCAAATGGAAACAGACAGAAGTATTGTGAAAATGAAAATTAATGGGATGAGAGTGCCAGAGGTGGGGAACATTGAGAGATGTGGAGAAATTGACAGTGATGCACAATGATGTTATGAATCCCAGCAAAGACTGACATTCATGGGAGAACACCATTTACTTGATGGTTATCTCCATGGGTTGTTATATAAACTAACCAATAAGAATTTTATGAAGATAAATGCCAAAAAACTTGATGGGCTCGCTTCCTCATTTCTACCTCCCCCGTCTCTAGCCTATCTCATGGTCCAAAGGTCTTCTTCAGGTTTTTGGTCTGGACAGTCATCAGATTGTGAGACTAGGTTAAATAATGGATTTTAGAATTAGACAGCCTGGACCAAAATCCTGCTCCTTTACTTATTAGGTATGTGACTTCAGTAGGTTTTTAAAAACTCTTGTAATCTCAGTTTTATCATCTGGAAAATAGGAATAATAAAAGTGCCCATCTAATCAGGTCATTAAATGCAAAATGCTTGACATAGCATATAAAGAATGGTCTTCATAACCAAAGGCTCTATTTTCCATGGAGTTATTATGAACATTCAGAGAAAGGAAAAAGAAAGATATAGGAGGAAGCACTCATGAAAGGTATATGAGACTTGAATACTAACATATGAATGCATGTTCATGGGAAATTTAAAAATTCTATCAATCCCATGACTCCATCACAGGTGTTCTGTCTTTGTACAAAGATATTAGGTAACTTTTCACATTGTGGACCTCATCAGCTGAAACACCACCCACTGTCTATCTCAACCCCTCATGTCATCACTGCTTCTCTTTTGGTCTGTCTCAGGAAAAAAAAAACAAATCGAGCACTTGGTTTTTTTCTGAAGAGACATGTAAACTCTAGAAGCTATAGTTGCAGGTTTCTCTGGACATGCTCTAAAGCCACACCTAAGTAGGTAGTTGATAGGGAGGACTCCAGGTGGACTTGATGTCCTCATAGGAAGATTGATGATGTGACTTAACTCTACGTGTCAGATGCTCATGTGCACCATCAGGTGGTCTGTCCATTCCCTCTGGATGTAGCCTGAAGTTAGGCCCAAGTTTGAGGTGATGAGCTCCAGTTAGACTCACAGTATCATTTGTAGAAGGTCATAATTCAGGCTAATATCAACCTATGACCTTGTGATTAGAACTTTGCATTTGTCATAATTATGTGACTATGTACCAATACTTTCACCTGCTGTCTTGTTTCTCAAATGAGATTATCTCCATTTCACAGATTAAACCACTGAGGTTCAGAGAAGTGAAGAAGTGGCCAGGCTGAGAATTGAACCCCAAAATGTAAGCTTTTGCCATGACACTGGTAAACTGAGGCAGAAACCATATTGGTTTTGTGTCCCTCACCTGCTAGGAGAAAGATAAACAAGGGAGGCCATTCCTGTCCTCATCTGTCATTGAGGATTCAGCCTCACTTTCTTTATTAGAGTCCAGTATTCTAGTACATCACTTGCAAAGTTAAATTCAAAGTATCATAGTTACTCCATCTCAGGGCTCCAGTTGCTGATAGACTGGTAGCACAAGAGGTGAGGAGCAGGGTGGAAGCCATGGTAGTATTTGTGGGGACCCAAAAGAATCCAGAACCTCATGCATGGGGAGCAGTCTTCAGGAAGGACACATAATTTTCAGGTCACCACCTGCCATGGGAAGAGATGGCTAATAGGTTGGTCCTGGAGCAGAACTTTCTGCTGCAAAATGAAGGCACATTTCTGATTAATGACTAGAGCTTTGTTTCAGCTGACCAGTATTTGGAAGGCACAACTTATTGACTTAGGATTCAGGACTTCTCTTTCCAGCTCAGAAACCCCAAGTAGAGACTTATGGGGAAGTATTATAACTACTAGCTGAGATTGGTACACATTCCTGAAGATCTTTCCCTTCTCTTTCATCACCTAGGATTTAAGCCCTGGTTGGCAGCCAAGTGACCAATCCCTTTTTGGTAGAAACTCTCCATTTGAAAGTTCTATACTCCATGCTAGCCATGCTCTGGAGACCTCTCTTTCTGCCAAGCCCAACTGTGTAATTATCATGAGAGCTGTTATATTTTTAGATGATTCTAGCCCCTGTCCAAAGTTGATTGGTCCAGGGTTGAGTAATCATTTCTTATGATTTTTGAGTTCAGACTGGGCTACTCATAATTCCTCTTCCACATTTATACCTGTGCTTTTTACCAAAGAGTGTAAAGGTAGTCTCTCTCTGGTGGAAGGCATGAAGTGCACATCTGAGGAACTGTCAGTGGTTATGAGTCCTATTGTGTAGAGATAACTGCTCTGCATGAGAGAAGAAAACTAATATGCAGAAATGTGGAACTGAGGGGCAGAGTGTATCGTGGAGACATTCGAGTCACTGATTCATGTTGCTCCTGAGACCCATCTGCATCTCTGCTCCTCTCTTGTTACCGTCATGTCCTGGATTCTGTGAGCCAACAATTTTTCTCGCCATATATTAGTTTTTAGTCACTTGAGACTATAAGGACATAGGGAAATATGCATCACCACACTCAGGACAGATGAGGCTAATATCATAGCACCTTCCCTACTGGACGAGGGTTTAGCTTCAGGGTCTTCCCCAGGACAGCATTTCAAGCAGCTGTTATCAATCCATCAGGCTGAACTAATGAAACTTCTTTGCCGTTCTGGATGCGCAACAAATGCCCCTAAAGTGGGGTCAACACCCTCATTTATTAGGATTCTTCTTAAAGCTTGAGTGTAAAAATTGGCTTAAGCTAGAATTATCTTTCCATGAGCATGTTGACATAGCCCATATTTCTTTGATAATTAGTTTTTGTTTTGATTTTTAGAGTCAATCTGTTCTGAATTCAAGTGCACACACTCTGAAGCAGAACAACACTTAGCTTGAAGCTTCTATACAGATTACAATCCCAAACGTTCTCTTATGCCCTCTTGGGAACTCTTAATACATATTATCATAAAATAGCATTTTGTAGGAAATGTTTTTGATTGAATTCAAGCATACACACTCATAATGCACATATAGGCAGATGGCAGAAATTAATCTTTCACAACTGGGAATATATGAGGTCTGTCCAGAAAATATCCAACCACGTAATATGAAAAATAGATACATTTATTGAAAAAGGTACAAGAAACATTGTATATAGGACAATGATACCCCAGTCCCCTTCAAAGTAGGCAACATGGGACCTCACACGGTTCTCCCAATTACCATCAGCTGCTCCATTGTATTTTCCTGAATTCATCAATGGTCTGAAATCTCTTCCCTTTCAAAGGTGATTTTAGTTTTGGGAAAATCCAGAAGTTTCATGGTGCCAAATATGGGCTGTAGGGGGTCTCAGTCACCTGAGTAATTTGATGTCTCACTAAAAAACTCTGCACAAGATGTGATGCATGAGTGGATGCATTGTTGTGATGAAGCTGTCAATCACCAATTGCCCAGAACTGTGACCTTCTGAATCACCTGAATAGTTTCCATGGAGAAATGTTTAAACTTAATGCAAAATTTGATGCAGATTCATTACTCACTCAGTCATTTGAATTCGATGGCCACATAGTACACATGCTCACTCAATGGTGACTACTGTTCCCGCTGACTAATATGGTAAAGTTGTCATTGTTCAAACATGTGCATACCAGTCCACTCTCCTCAGAAGTCAGGTTACACTGATGTTATGCAACTTCTCATTATATTAACAATGGATGAACTTTTTCCAGACAGGCTTCTTTAATTATAGAACTTCTACTTCAAGTAATGGAGCAGTATCTTCCAGAGGACCAACTTTCTGACAGACATCAACTATAAACCATAAACAAAATAAAATAAAAACAATACCAGAATGCACTATAGAGCAACCAAAAGCTGTAACAAAATGGAGAGAGTCTACCGTTGAAGGAAAGGAATGATATTGGGAGAGTTTCTCATTTTTTATGGAGTAAATTCAAAAAAGAGATAGCCGGAGAAGAAAATGCCCAAATTCCTGGCTTATTTTCAACTACACAGAAAGTTTTCAGCTTCTGTGTGGAAAAACTGAAGATAGGCTCAGTTTTTAAAAACAAACTAAATAACTACCTTTCAGAAAAACAGATCATAAGTCCAGAATCCCTGCAGCATATTATAGGCAATGTTCAGCATAAAATTCAAAACTACTAGACACACAAGGAAACAGGAAAACATGACCCATTTTCAAGAGAGAAAGGACATCAACAGAGAATATGGATGACACATATTTTAGAATTAGTAAACAAGGATTTTAATAACTATGGTATAGCTTCAATAACTATGCTCAAGAACTAAAGTAAAATATGCTCATAGTGAAAAAATAAAAACATTGAGTGAAGAAATAGAATTTTTTTTAAAAATTGGGAATCTTTGACTGAAAAATCCATTACCTTAAGTCACGTATTCACTGAATGGCCTTTAAATCTCACTGGAGATCACCAAAGAACTCAGAAAAGGTGCCCCCTGCAGGAGGATGCACTTCTGCTGCACAGAATATATACAATCCCGGGCAACAGCTTCAATAACAACTGGGTAGACCCAAAGAAGGAGACAACTACCAATGTGAATATTAATCCGTGAGTGTCATGTATCTTCTGTATCATTATGGTGAATTTGATGATATTAGGAAAGTAGCTTAGATTCTCTGAGCATCTAAAAATGAAGCAAACAGATAGCAAGCCTAACAAAACATCTTTTTTCACAAGTTTGTATGGGCAGGACAAGGAGTAGGCTCTTCCCCGTGCCTTTCAATGACTCAACATGACATTCCAGCGACCTACTGAACAGTCTCCAAGGAGGTAGGTATGGTGGTGGGATTTTATTGTAAATCTGTCATAAACAATCAAAAGTATATGGTTCTATTCATTCCACCCCAGATATTTCCTATCCCTAAAAATAGAAAAAATTGCAATCAATTTGATTCTTACCTACTGAATTTTCCCCATAGCACTCACCACAATCTACCTTTTTTATATTTGATTATCTTAATTATTGTCTGCTTCTCTCCTACTCCTCCCACAACAAACTAGAATATAAGTTACATGAGAGGAAACTTTCTTTGTTAAGACTGTATTCTTCCTGGGTGGGACAATACCAGTCCTAGGAACCACTTAAAATCTAGTTGTTGAATAAATGAATACAAACCTTCAGTGCCACATGGTAGAGAGATGATCCACATGTAATTGAGCTTTGCCTATTTTTCCCTTTTCATTACTTTTGGTTTCATGTGCCTGGGAATTTTGGGTGAGAAGTGAAGACACACCCTCATGCTGACAACTGAGCCTTATTAGATCACTTAATAGGTCTTTTTGGGCCCAAGAAGCTCAATCTTTGATTGGTGCTATATCTAGAAGGAAATAGAGAACTTGAAAATCAGATACAGTCAAACCTCAGTTCTTGGTTGTCTTCCACCACAAGTCATTAAGTTCTCAACCAAGTTGTTCATGGAAAAAAATGTCTTGGTTATTGAACAATACCTGTACACTCAGTGACACATCTTTCAGGTGACAAACAGAGGAGAGGAGAGTCAGTTTACCACTAAACCTTGCATTGTTAACATCTCAGGAAATTGTGCTTTGAATATTTTCATGTTTTTTGCCTTTGTTCCTGCTTATTATTGCTAAATATGTACAGTAAGTCACCATGGATCCTAAGAAGGTTAGTGATAGTAGCAAAGGGAAAAAGGACAGTTGTGAGAACAATGATAGAGTTTAAAAAATAAATAATTGCAAAGCATGATAGAGGTGCTCGTGTGTCTGATCTGGCTACCTAGTATGGCATGGTGCAATCAATGATTAGCACAATTTCAATACATAAAGGGGCCTTCAAGAGTGCTGATGTTGCTAAGGGTGTGAAAGTACTCACAAAACAATAATCACAGGCATTGAAGAGGTAGAAAAATTGTCGTTGATTTGGATAAACAAAAATTGGTTAGCCAGTGACAGCATTTTGGAGGCAACGATTTGTGAAAAAGTGAAGATGCTGCATGCTGACCTCCTGAAAGACACCCCTGGAATGAGTTCTGAAAGTGATTTGCTCGAGGCTAATAGGGAGTGGCTTGATACATTTAAGAAAAGAAGTGGCATTCATAGCATAGTGAGACATGGGGAAGCTGCCAGTTCTAACAAAGTAGCTGCTGGTAATTTTGTGACAGAATTCCAAGAATATGTAGAGGCTGAGGGATTTGTGCCCCAACAAATGTTTAGCTGTGATGAGACAGGACTCTTTTGGAAGCAGATGCCAAAGAGAACCTACATCACACAAGAGGAGAAGTCACTGCCAGGACACAAACCAGCAAAGGACAGGCTGACATTACTGTTATGTGGGAATGCAAACAGGGACTTTAAATTGAAGCCTCCACTCTTCTACCATTCTGAAAACTCATGAGTTTTCAAGAAAAACAGCATCATGAAAAACAAGTTGAATGTGATGTGGAGGGCTAATAGCAAAACTTGGATAACCAGGCGATTTTTATTGAGTAGGTTCATGAAGTTTTGTTCCAAGTATGAAGAAATACCTCTGGGAAAAACAGTGGCCACTCAGGACACTTCTTGTAATGGACAACACTCCTGCCCACCCTCCAGGCTTGAAGGCCAAGTTGGTGAAGGTGGAAGCTTCATTACTGAGTTTTCTTACTGTTAAGTTTTTGCCACCTAACACAACTCTTCTCATCTAGCCCATGGTTCAGCAGGACATTTCTAATTTTAAAGTCTATGTAAAGGCATTGTTTCAGAGGTGTTTTGAAGGGACCTCTGAAACCAATTTAATCCTCAAGGAGTTCTGGAATGAACATTTTAATATCTTCACTTCCTTGAGGATCATAGACAAAGCATGAGTGGAAGTACCTTCCAGCACCATTCAGTCAATCTAGAAGAAACTGTGGCCTGAGTGTTGTTGAAAGAGACTTTCAGGACTTTGGGGATGAGCCTGTGTCTGTTGGGAAGGATATTGTGTCTTTGGGCAAGTCCATGGGTTTGGAGGTGGATGATGATAATGTGGAGGAGTTGGTGGGGGGACCACAACACTGAGCTGACTGTGGAGGAACTCCAAGAAATCCAGATGGAGCAGCAACAGACGGCAGCTGAGGAGCTTTCTTCAGAGGAGGAGGAGGGAAGGGAGGATATTCCTACTTTCCTAATCGAGGAATTGGAGAGAAATGCAAAGTTTTATTGAGAAATATCACCCTGACAAAGAAGTAGAAAACCATGTGATAAACTTATTCAATGCAGTGATTCACTTTAGGCAAGTGTTAAGATGAAGGCAAAAAGAAATGCCCTTGGATAGGTTTTTAGTGAGACAGAGGCTCAGTGAGCCTGAAGCAAGTTCTAGCACAGCAAAGAGATAAAAGAGAGAAAGAATTCCAGAAGAACAGCTACGTGACATTTTTATGGAAGGGTACTCCCTTTCCAAACACTAACATTTTTCCATCTCTCGATTCCACCTCTCCGTATTCAGTCATCAATAGCTCTGAATATTAAAGGTAAGTTCTAGTGAGTAATTTTTATATTTTACTAAACATTTTTGTGTTAAATATTCATTTACATTTCATGTCTTTTGTTTTTAAAGTGTTCATTTATCGATCAAACAGTACATTAGATACATAGTGTACATAAGAAAGGTTAAAACAAAGAATCATTTGGAGGTCTGGAACAGATTAATTCTGTATACATTATTTCTAAAGGGAAAAAATGATTTGGTTTTCAAACAAATGCTTCTTTTTTTAAGGCTTAATGCAAGTTTATTTTGTTATTTTTCTTTTTAAATTATATTTTATTGATTATGCTATTACAGTTGTCCCAATTATTCCCCACTAGACCCCCTCCACCCATCACCCGCACTCTTTCAGGCAATCCCTACACCATTGTTCATGTCCATGGGTCATGCATATAAGTTCTTTGGCTACTAAATTTCCTATATTGTACTTTACATCCCCATAGCTATTCTGTAACTACCTATTTGTACTTCTTAATCCCCTCACCTCTTCACCCATTCCCCTACAACACCTCCTATCTGGCAACCATGAAAATGCTCTCTGTGTCCATAATTCTGTCCCTTTTCTTCTTATTTGCTTAGTTTGTTTTCTAGATTCAATTGTTGATAGATGTGTATTTATTGCCATTTTATTTTTTATAGTTTTGATCTTGTTCTTTTTCTTAAATAAGTCCCTTTAACAATTTCATATAATAATGGTTTGGTGTTGATGAACTCCTTTAGTTTTTTCTTGTCTGGGAAGCTCTTTATCTGCACTTTGATTCTAAATGATAGCTTTGCTGAGTAGAGCAGTATTGGTTGTAGGTCCTTGTTTTTCATAACTTTGAATATTTCTTGCCAATCTCTTCTAGCCCACAAAGTTTCTTTTGAGAAATTATCTGACATTTGTATGGGAATTCCCCTGTAGTTAACCAATGGTTTTTCTCTTGATGCTTTTAAGAGTCTCTCTATATCTTTAACCTAATTTTAATTATGATATGTCTTGGAGTGGGCCTTTTTGCATCCATCTTATTTGAGACTCTGTGCTTTCTGGACTTGCATGCCTATTTCCTTCATAAAATTAGGGAAGTTTTTTTTTTCATTATTTTTCTTTCTATAAATTTTTATGTATTTTTAGAGGGTGTAGGGTGGGAGAAAAAGAGAGAGAAAAACATCATTGTGTGGTTGCCTCTCACACTCTCCCCACTAGGGACCTGACCTGGAACCCAGGCATGGGTCCTAGACTGGGAATTGAACTGGTGACCCTTCGGTTCACAGGACAGTGCTCAATCCAGTGAGCTTCACCAGCCAGGGATCATTATTTGTTCAAATAGATTTCCAATTTCTTGATCTTTCTCTTCTCCTTCTGGCACCCCTATGATGGGAATGTTGGGTCACTTGAAGTTGTCCCAGATGTTGCTAATACTGTCCTCACCTTTAAAAAAAATTTTTTTTCTTCTTGTTGTTCTGATTCATTGTTTTTTACTTCCTTATGTTCCAAATCATTGAGTTGATTTTCAGTTTCATCCACTCTACTGTTGTTTCCTTGTACATTGTTCTTTATTTTAAGTAGTGTATTCTTTGTTTTTGAGTGGATTTTGTTTGTGCTGTTGAGGTCTTCACTAAGTTCCTTGAGTATCGTTGTAACCAGTGTTTTGAGGTCTGCATCTGAAGATTGCTTATCTCCATTCTGTTTAGTTCTTTCTCTGGAGTTTTGATCTGTTCTTTAATTTGGGCCATGTTTCTTAGTCTGCTCAGTTTGGAAGCCTCCCTGTGTTAGCTACTATGTATTAGGTAGAGCTGCTATGACTCCCTGACTTGGTAGTGTGGCCTAATGTAGTAGTGATCTGTAGGTTCCAGTGGCACAGCCTCCCCTATCACCCAAGCTGGGTACACAAGGTCTATCCTTTCTCTGGGCTGTGTATACCCTCCTCTTGTAGTTAAAATTTGATTGCTGTTAGCAGGTCAATCGTAAGATTTTATTCAGGCCAGTTAGCTGCAAGGACTAGCTATGACCATTGACTACCAACTTCTACCCTCTATGGAAGATCAGCTGTGTGAGGGCAGGTTGGTGGTGCTCAGACATGCTCTGTAGGTGTCCACTGGGTGCACAGGCTCTGGGGTTTCCTGGATGGTGCAGGTCAAGATCAGCCACCACCTTTGTTCTGCCTGGGGCCACCCTGCCTGAGATATGAGACAGTCCGAGATGGCTGCTACTTGTGCTGAGCTTTGAGATTCCCAGGTTAAACCAAGCTTTGATTCTAGGCTGGATGCTGCTAGTGCCATGCCTAGGGACACTTAGTAGGACATACAGGGTATGGGGGCTCACTAAGACTGGTTGTTGCTTGTTTGAGAGGATTTAGAAAGTTGTGAAACATGAGCTAAGAGCAGTCATTCATATGGAAAAGCAGTTTGGTTGGGACCATAAGTTGGGTGGGACAGAGGCTCTGGGAGTCTCCAGGGTGGGGCAAACAGGGAATCTCATATATGGTACCAGCCTGCCAGCCTTATTGCTCTATGATGGGAGTGTTCAGAAAAGGGACAATAGCCTCTGCCTGCCTTTCTTTCTGGGATAAAACTGTCCCCCAGCTCTCACCTTGATGCCAAATGCTTCATTTTCTCCCTGTGTGCCACTGGTGCCTTTCAAACTGTTACCCCAGTGCTGGAGTGCAGAGGGAGTGAGTCTGAGTCGGTGAGCCTGGGTGTAGATTCTTTAAGAGAAACTGCTTGGAACTCCAGAAGTTTCTTCCACTGTCCCAATCCCTGATGTTTTTTGCAGCCAGAAATTATGGGGACTTATCTTCCTGGCACTGGAACCCTAAGCTGGGGGACCTGGTTTGGGGCTGGGACTTCTTGCTTCCAAAATATCCCTCCCTAGTTTTTATCCACCACACGTGGATGCGGAGCCAGCCTGGTTCACATCTCCAGCCCTCCTATCAGTCTGGATGCATGTGGTTTCTTTAATTCTGTAGTCGTCAGACTTCTATTCAACTTGACTTGCGATGGTTCTGAGTGATGGTTGTTCTATATTTTAATTGTAATTTTGATATTATTTGAGGAGGCAAGCCAAGTTTACAAATGCCATCACCTTGACTGAAAGTCCACCACAATTGCTTCTTGAATGGCCTTCCTGAATGAATTCAGTTTGAGAACCGAGGTTCCACTGTAGTCTGATGCTAATAAGAGACCCTGTAGTGACAAGAAACTCACTACCTCCTAAGCAGCCCAGAACATTGGGGGAAAGATGTCATTTTCAGAAAATTCTGGGATTGTTCAAGTTGTGATTTGCCTTCATTTCATGTACCTTCACTACTCCTAGATCGATCCTTGCGCCATGCAGAACCAGCCTGCTGTATAGGTCCGTTAGTGTCCCATCCTGAGTTCTTTGGGAAGTAAATGCCCCTCATCATGATCTCCTTGGGAAGTAAATGCTCCTGGACATTTTCCTTCCCAATTGACCTTGACCATGCAGGAAGACTAGCTGCTGAACAGCAGGATAGGGTAATGTTGACTGAAACACTGACCCACAAGCACAGTCAAGACTACAATGATGTAGCTTCCTGAGGCTTCTCTGGTTCTATCCACACTGCTGAGGATATAAAGAAAGGACCTGAGGGACAGTGAGTTCTCTTATAGGTGTTGGCCAGAGGGAGCTCCAATGGGGTGTGAATTTTAACACAACCTGAGCTAGGAGGGAGAAAACCAACTAAGCTCTCTACCATCTATCTCTCTTCAAATACCCCCCAGATATCTTCGAAAGGACTCACACACAGAAAAAAATTGGCATTATTTTCTTCTAGGGAGAAGAACTGTGATTGCAGGGCGGTGGCTTTTAGTGGATACCCTTTAGCAGTTTTCAGAACTACTTTGGTATTGCCCAATTGCAAAGGTAAATAACATTTAAATGATAAAAGGAAACAACAGAAGTTCTTTCAGGATGGTGCCCTCTTGTGGGATCCTTTCTGCATTACAGGTTTCAGATATCACATTCTTTTACATCATCTGTGAGGCTTGCTGGGGAATCTGAACCTCTCAAACCTGTTGGAGGGTGGGCTTTTTATTCAGCCCCCAGCCCCAAGGGTCTTTGTTTCTCTTATCTCAGTACCCTCTTCATTTTAGAATACCTGTATCATAGAGAGTTGTGGGAGATGGAATGGCCGCCATCGGTGGATAGAAAAGAAAGACAGAAAGATTCATGACTCTGTAACCACAGAACCAGCTCAAACTGGCCCTATCCTGTTTCTTACAAAATACTAAGTTGTTTTTCAGAGGCAGCAGAACAAAACTGCAAGTTATGCAGCAGAGGAAAAAATGTTGCAAATTACATCTGGAATCAAAGTCTACCCCCTTTCCCATAGGACCAAAGTACCAGGATATGACCAGAGCCTGAATGCTGGAATGATTTCAGGGTCCATTGTCCAGGAAGATCCAGTGCTGACCCTTTAAAGCATGCCGTAAACCCTAGATCTGGTAGATTGAACTCTGGATTATCTCCTGTCTTCTTGCCAGTTGACTTCACAGTAAAGATTTTTGTCTTCTCTAAAAAGCTGGTGTCATTGTATGTTGGCTTTAAGCACATTAGGCAGTGAGCTCTTTCTTGGTGTCATTTCCATTATTCAGCTGGATCTTAGTTTCTATAAACACCCCTGCCCTTCTGAGCAAATGCTCCTTCTCTGCTCATTCCTCCCTTCTATCTCTCCTTCTGTGGGCAGACTGGCTCTCTTGGTGAACTGAAGTTGTAGTAAAGGTAACTAAAATTAAATCAGATGCTATTTTTGCTCAGAGTTCATACAGCCGGTTTGCTGTGCCCACCCTGACTGCACTCCTGATTGCTAAGGCAGTGGTCATTCTTTTGGCTCCATCCCTGGCCTTCACATTAATCTCTTCCTAGTTGTCCACCTGAACCTTGAGAGCTGCTTCCACAAGCATAATCTCTACAAATCACTGCTTTATCCCTGTGATGATATTGGATCACTCTCATTTTCCAGATGAAGAAACTGAGGCTCAGAGTGAGCAGGGCACTCTGGAGTAACAGAGCCAGAACTCAAACTCATAACCTTCAATTCCAAAGGTTAGCTCCTTTTCTCTTTGATCCTTGGCTACTTCTTTTTAGGTAAAAATGACATTACTTACCTTTTCTTTTGGGTTTTCATTTCAGCCCCAACTCTTCCCTTATCTTTTGTAATTTTGCCCCATTCTTCTCTAATGTTTCTTATATTCCAGTCATGCATGCCTCACCTTCATTTTCTTTTTCCTCTTTTTTTGCTATAACCAACTGGTACCTTTTTTCTCTTTTTTTGCTATAACCAACTGGTACTCATTTTTCTTTACATTTATTCCCTTAAAAATTACATAAAAACAAATATATATTAATTATTCAAATGAAACTGTACCATTATTATAATATAAAACATAATTTTAATTGCCACAATGGAAGAAAACAAAAATGAATACAATGAAAGCACAAATTGTTAGTTTTTTAAATGATTGTATTTATTTATTTTTAGAGAGAGTGGAAGAGAGGTAGAAGGAGAGGGAGAGAAACATCAATGTGAAAGAGAAACATTTATTGGTTGCCTCCTGTATGTACCCTGACCGGGGACCGAACCTGCAATCCAGGCATGTGCCCTGACCAAAAATCTAGCTGGTGACCTTTCTTGCTTTGTGGAATGATGCCTAACCAAGTGAGCCTATATGGAGATCCTGTTCAAAGGGTGAGATGGGGAGCCATGGCCTTTTAATTCTTTCCTAAAATCCAGTTTTCTGCCTGATTTGGTTACAGTCTGTTCATCTGTCCATCTGTGGGAGTAATAATAAGGTTTCCCCCTCCTCCTTCTCATTCTTCTTGTCTTCAATTATTTTTCTTTATCAGTTTCTATTTTTATCAATTTCTTTCTTCTCCCTCCCTCCCATCTATCCTTCCTTCCTTTCTCCTTCCTTCCTCCTTCTTTCTCTTTTTTCTCTCCCTACAGTTCATTTTATCTTCCTTCCTTCCCTTCATCCTAACTTCTGTCCTTCTTTCTTTCTTAATTGTTATTTTAATTTTTTCCTCTCTCATTTTCTTTCTTTTTTCTCTGTTTCTCTCTCCTTTCTTTGCTCCCAGTCCTGCTCTTCCTTTCTTCCTTCAGCATCTAACATGGCAAGATTTTGAGCTAATTGCCTGGGAAAGACAAAAATCAGATGTCTTGTTATAAAGAATCTCATATCACCATAGGAAGGCAGATGCCTCGAACGGAAATGGAAGGGGAATAAGGGCAGGCCCCAAAAGAAAAGCCCCTTGAAGTTCTCACTGGGCCCTGGCAGGCCCAGACCTCTTCCACTCCTTATCTCGAAGTTTCTTCCGCTGGATTTTCCCTGAGACAGTTTTGGGCAGGTCAACGACAAACTCCACCTGTTGGGACAAATTGGCCCAGGGTTGGCCATACATGACCTCAGTAGGGTTGAGAAATTGCTGTAGGGTGAGGGGAAGCTCTTGAGGCTGGATGCTCCAGTTGATTGACTACTGAGCCTAGAAAACTCCTTGGGAGTCCCCTGTGCAAATAAGAAGGTTCAGAAAGTGCTCTGGGATAGGGAAAGAAGAAAATGATCAGACTAGGACATAAAAGTCAGTCAGCTGATCTCTGACACACCCTAGTACAGGGAGAAGCAGTGCAGTGACCTGACATGACAGAGTCACATCAGACACTTGAGCTTTGACACCAGACTCTGAACCCCAGTCTCTTCTCTACTTTTACCTGGCTTTGAACAGATCATTAGGCTTTCCTGAGACTCAAATTTCTCACTGAGTAAACTGGAAAATAGCATCAACTTTGTTGAGTTGTTGTGAGGATAGAATGCAGGTTATGCAGGCTGAGTTCTTGGCATGGATAGATGATCCAAAATATTAGCTGTGGCTATGAATCTGGACTAGAGACAGTAGTCAGTTAAGAGGTAGAAAGCCTAGTTTTGAATTTCATCTCCATCATTTCCTGTTGATATGTCCTTGGAAGAACTAAAAAACATCTCCAGTTTTACCTTTGTCACCTGTAGGAAGGAATGTTTGATGTTGAGAACCCTTTCATCTATAATAGTCTTGAATCCTAAGATATGGATAATAAAGAGAATTCACTGAGGCTCCTGGTTATATGGCTCAGCTTGCAAGAGCATTGCTCTAGAAATTGGATGGTTTTGAGGTTAAGAAAAGTGATAACAGCAGGGATACTGATATGGAAAAAGTATCTTCTTAGCAGCTGCCTTGCCATGAGGCAAGACTAACTTTGTTAAGGAAAGAGTTTATTAAAATCACAGTGGGATAGAGCAGGGGAGTTGGCAAACTATAACTTGTGGGCAAAATCCAGCACTTCTATCTTTTTAAAATAAAATTTTATTGAAACAACAGCTATACCTGTTCATTTACTATTGTTGCTGGCTACTTTCTCACTACAAGACAGAGTTGAGTAGTTGCCACAAAGAGAATATGATCTAAAATATTTACTCTTTGGCCCCTTGGTAGAAGGAAACCACAGAGGAGATCCAGGGTTAATGCTGAGATAAAAACAACTATGCACATAATGAAGAAGGGAGCAAAAATGTGTGGTTGCTGGGAGGAGGGAAGGGTGGGAAGAACTTGCTACCCAGGTCATTCTAGAGGGGGCACTTTTAAAAAGAGACACATCTATTGAGTAATAATACACTGTTATACTGTGTGATAGGACTTCTTCACTGGATCTTCATAAATATTCAGTTATAATTCAAAATTCATAACATGCTTGCTGTGATTGGATTTCTAGTTTCTTTAAAATACCTTTTAAATTCTTTTTTTTATTGTTGCTCAAGTACAGTTGTCTCCATTTTCCTTCTTAGTAAATTTTTATTAAGGTACCATATACCTTACAAATATTAACTGTTTTTTTTAATAACCTGTGAAGGGGTAACACCATAATCTCCATTTTACAGATAAGAAAACTGAGGCCAAGAGTGATTGCTAAGTGATGGATGTGAATGCAACAGTCTGTTGTTTCAAGACACTGTTAGACTGCCTCACTCTCAGTTTGACACTGAAAGTCTGTGTGGTGGACTCTTTGATGTGCTGCCTAGACCACCCTGCAGGAATAAAAGACTCACTCTCCCAATACCAGACCCCTCGGGGAGTGAAACAGCTATAGAGAGCTGTCTCTTCCAGGGCCACATCCCATCCCAGGGCAGGCTGTATCCGTGCCTGACCTACATGGTCTGTAAAGGCCCTCCCCCTTGCTGCTGCTCAGGAAACTCTGGAAGGTTGTCCTAGCTTCAGAACTCCCCATGAGGTTGACTGAAATCCCCAGTAAACTACATGACAGTGAAACTTTACCTTCTGCCCAGTGCTGCTCCTTTCCCCCTTTTTTCTCCCTTTTCTTCCCCGTCTCTCCCCATCCCTCCCCTACCACTCTAAAGAACTCCCTAATAAACCTCTTGCACGTTAATCTCCTTCCCAGAGTTTGCTTTTCAGAAACCTACCAGTGCCAATTAGCCTGTGCTGACAAATTGTCAGTGAGTATCTGGGTTACATGAGAACCTGAGGTGTTTTTGGTTTAGTTTCATTGCTCTCATTTTCTACCCCAGGCCCGAGAGAGAGAGAAAGAGAGAGAGAGAGAGAGAGAGAGAGAGAGAGAGAGAGAGAGAGAGAGAAAAGAAGAAGAAGAAGAAGAAGAAGAAGAAGAAGAAGAAGAAGAAGAAGAAGAAGGAGGAGGAGGAGGGGGAGGAGGAGGAGGAGGAG
>PVJD01013606.1:0-33084 GCA_004026545.1 Mormoops blainvillei
ACTTGAGAAAAAAGATGGGTTTCTGTTTGATCTGATTTTGTTTTAGTTGCATAGGCAAGAAATTACTTGGGATTAGGGTGGTGTTTGCTTTGTTCTTCCTGTAGGGCTTTCTAAGGAACTGCGAGAAACTGCATCTTTTGCTGGGAGGGCATCTCTGTTGATATCTGGGACACGCTAAAGCTTCTTGACAGAGGAGGGAGGAGGAGGCGGATCTCCCCCTTGGTGGGACTTGCAATAGAAACTCCTTTCATGAGAGATGGGTGGGAGGACATCCCATCCCATTTAATTTCCTATTCCCATTTCGAAGACCGGAATCCGGTTCTGAGGAAGGAGAGGGTACTTGTGCTCATGTGCTTCATGGGAAGTCATTTGAAATTCCTTATTTTTACTACCTTAAAGAGTGGTGGGAGAAAAAACAGAAGTGTTGTAAATATGTTGACATGCTTGCATTTCATACTTGGGAAAATATCATTTAAAACACCTATATCTTGCACTCACTGGTGTGGCTCAGTGGATTGAGTGCCAGTCTGCGACTTGAAAGGTCGCAGGTTTGATTCCTGGTCAGGGCACATGCCTGGGTTGCGGGCCAGGTTCCTGGTTAGGGGCGTGAGAGAGGCAACCAGTTGATGTATCTCACACGTTGATGTTTCTCTCCTTCTCTTTCTCCCTCCCTTCTCCTCTATCCAAAAAGTAAATTTAAAAAATCTAAAAAATAAAATAAAGGACCTATATTGTGGCCTCACCATTTACAGCATTCAAAGGAACTAGGACTTCTGTATGCAGAGCCCAACAAATATCTTTAGGAGGATTTAACATTGTACCTCAAAGTTTGGGTTTCTAATTTTTTTTTATCCTCACCTGTGGATATGTTTATTGACTGTTAGAGAAGGGTGGGAGGTGGGTAAAAACATTGATTGATTGCCTCCTGTACATGCCCAGGCCAGGGATCGAACCTGCAACCAAGGCATGTGCCCTGACTAGGAATCGAACCTGCAACCTTTTGGTGTGTGGAACGTTGCTCCAACCAACTGAGCCAACTGACCAGGGCCATATTTCTAATTTTTTAAATGTTATTTTTACTGTAAAATAAAATATAGATACAGGAAATCACATAAAGAAACTATACGCCTTAGTGACATTCTGAGCACATTGTAACCATCACCAGGTCAAGAGACAATTGTGCTAGTCAGCTGAAGACCCCCTTCCATGTGTCCAATCCCAGTCGCAGTCCCTCCCCTACCTCTCACTGTGAGTAGCCATCATTTTGGCTTTTCTAGTGATCACTTCTTTGCCATTTGAAACAGTTTTATTACCCAGATATATGTACCAAGGCACTATATATAGTGTTTTTCATATTTTAAAATTTGGAGTGTCTTTTAAGTGTCTTTCAACCTACAGGGTCTCAGCCCATTCCTTTCTTTTGCTTACAATTTATGTGAGGAAGGACCTAGACCATTTGAGCAGCAGCATTTTCACAGCGCGGATTTGTGATTGCAAACTGGTGGTTTCCGACTTCCCAGATGGTCGCAGGTGATGCTCACCTCCTGCTGTTTACGCACGGGTGGATCCCCGTCCCACGCGCGATCAGGCTCAGCCTGCGTGACCGACGGCGTACAGCCAGACTGGTAGTGCGCAGCTTCGGAAGCTTGATCGTGAAAAACATTGTGCGGCTTCTGCTTTTCTCTCTCTCGGATTGCTCAGTGGCCAGAGCCAGCCACAGTGTCATGAGGGTGCCCCAGCGGCCCAGGAAAGGCTCACGTGGGGAGGGGCTGAGGCCTCACTTACCGCGGCAGGCGAGGCACACTACTGTATAGGCTTGTACAGAAGGATGAATAAGGAGGGGGACAGCTGTCTCTGGAACGGGGAACTGGGACATGGTTTCAGATGATTATTGCAAGAGAATGCAAAAGACTGTTGCCACAGAGAAAACACTCCCAGCAAAGATCCACAGGCTCTCCAGGGTAAGGCAAAAGGGGTTTCCTTTTATAGGGAAAAGTAAGCAAGGCTAGAAAGAACCAGGGTAAGGAAGTGGGGTGACCAGGAGTGGCACCGTGGGACAGTTCCTCAGAGCACGTTTTCCCCATGGGCCAGGCCACCGGAGGGAAACATTATCTGCTGGCTCAGACTGAGTGCCGGCCAAAGTCCCGGGGTCTGGGGGAAGGGGCGGAGCTTTACCAAATTTGGGTTAGGAAGCACTCTGTTCTAATTGATCAGTGGGGACAGAACAGCTCAGTGAATCATCTTTAAGGCCAAAAACAACAACAACAACAACAACAAACCCCAAAACAAAACCACCGTCAAAAAACAAAAAACAAAAGGAAGTTTGGAGAGCCTGGGTCTGGCCTTATGCTAGGTAAACAAGGAGTCCATCCACAAGTCTTATCGGAGTCATTTGGGGAAACGTGGTTCTTCGCAATTTCCAGGAACACAAAAGCATGGGCAAGATTTCTTTTTTAAATTGAGGTGTAATCAACATATTACAGTATATTAGTTTCCGGTTTAGGACATAATGATTCAATATTTGTATATATTGTGAAATGATCACAATACGTCTAGTTAACTTCTGTCGTCTTACATAGTTACAAAATTGTTTTTCTTATGAGAACTTTTAAGATTTATTGTCATAGCAACTTTGAAATACAATATATAGCCAACTATAGTCAGCTCACCGTGGGATTTCTTCAGGGGCTCAGGGCTCGGACAGACTTCCACATTATCCCTGGCATATTCTTTAGTCCTTGCAAGTTTTATCTACCCAGAATATACTGAAAATTTAAACAAATACTAAATTTTAAAAGAAATGTTAAGTGAATAGATAGATAGAAGAGCACAAATTCCAGAAACCTGTTTCGCTACAGCTTGGAGTTCTTCCCAAACGACTCTGGCTGTGGAAAGGAGCTTTAGGCGGTGTTGACTGAAACTTTGGTGACAGTGTTGAGAGGTTAGAAACATTTCCAGCGTTTTGATAACTTAGTTCTGAGTCTCACCCCTAAGATACGATGAGCACTGTGTGGTCAGGCCGGCACCCCCGCTGCAGAAACCACCCGTCTCTCTGGGTTGAATTTCACAGGCAGGCATCATGTTGCATTCCCACGAACGTGCTGCGTTCTCTAATCTCCACTTCTCACATAAACCTGAACACATTGTGAAACAGGAGACAAACTCTAGCCCAAACATATGCAAATAGAGTGTTGATATTCCATTTCTCCGCTCAAAGAGAGTTTTCTTCTATCACAGCAAGTCCTTGTTAGGGGCCCACTGGGGACAGTCAGGCAGGGTTGGGGTCTTTCTCTCACCTCGGATCTGCTCTTTTTCTACTACACATTTTTTTTTCAGCTTCAGCCAGGAGTCTAGTTCCTGCATCGGCCTGCTGCTGCAGCGTCATGTTTTGGCCATGGCCTCGTGCCCTCTAGGTGCTCAGGCGAGGCTCACACACCCGAAGACGCAGGCCTTCTTGGGACCCAGCTGCTCGGAGCATTTGTTAACTTGATAGGCCTCTTCTGAGCACCAGAAACTTGATTTCAGTTGCCAAAGTTCACTAGTCCAATTCTAGCAACAATAATTGAAGAGTTGTTTCTACTAAAGATACCATCATGACAACAGGAAAGTTAGTCAAAATAATTAAACCCACTCTAGGGAAATGAGCAATATAAAGCCTTCAAAATAATTAACATAAGTAGGGATTGATGAGGACAGGGCTGGCAATGGACTGGTTATGCCATCAAGTTCCAAGTCAGCCTCAGTGGCAATGGTTGACTCGTACACAGGAAGGCCTGAGACAAGTATCTGTTCTGGCTTATGACGCCCATGAATGTACCTGGCAGGCCTCTAACTGCAGGAGTGTCACTGACCAAAGGCTCCCATGGCTGTACTCCATGCCCCCACCATGCCCCGCTCCCTGCCAATGACCCTGTCTCATGGGGCAGACACTAAGGCAGCCTGTCACTGAGAGTCATGACTTTCCTCTAGTGGTGACCTTAGCTCCAAGACTTCGCGGCAGTCTTGCTGAACTTTCTGTCCACCAACGTGCTCCCCCTCCTTCACTCAGGGTCAGATGAGGTCAGATGATGACCCCCAGCCCCTCCCAGTGTCTTCCCCTTTTTCTCCCACAGGATTTCCCCTAGTGAAATCTGCTGCCCCCAGCACAGATTTAAGAAATTCCAGCAAATTCCATCTCTCTTTTAATAGTCCAGAATTCCCTGTTGAATGTCTTTTGTCTCTTTCTGTACTGCAGAATGTTGGGGCGTTCTGGGCTTTGCCTTTCTAAGTTGCACTGATGTTATTGAAGAGGGTTAAAGTTGCAGGATTTTTGGTGCAGGAACAGCAACTTATAGGTAGAATATGACCCACAAAGTGCCTCCTGGCACAGAAGTCACTGACTCAGTGACCATTCCAGGATCTCCCATTCAACTATACCCTCTGACAGTTTTACTGTGTAACCTCTTTAGACTTGCTGCGTGGCTACACGGCTACAGGTCACATCACATTTCAGTTCACTGCAAGTTATTTTGTTGGAATGGAATTTTGTTGCATCAGATATTGAATTATATTAGTACAAAAGAGTTTGAGCTCAAGACTTGTGTTTATTTTGAAAATGGATTGTCTCCACGTAGGAAATGGGAACGAGATTATCTAGAGGGAGGGATATCGAGTGATTAGAGGATGGGCAAAGGGGAGGCAGACTTGTCACTTACAGACTTTTAACTCTTTTGATTTGCTGTGTACCAAGGAAGTTTTACTCTTTTTTTCTAGCAGTTTTGAAACAATCAGGAAAAAACGAATTAACTTATAATAAGGCACATACAGTGAAAATGTGATTCTCCTCGGACCGTTTAGACACCTAGCTCTACCTAATTGATTGAATCCTGTGCTCCAAATGCTGCCATACAAGCTGTATGGTGACAGTCCTGACTTCCTCCACCTCTAACCTCACTGACTACCAATGCCTTTCTTTGTGCCGTCACAGCATCTAACTATCACTTGGCCTTCAGGCTTTTGCTCCTGGCTGGGGGAATTAATTTAACCACTTCCGTTTGCAATGATGGTCAACTTCAGTCAAAGTCCTTGGAGAGCCCGTATGTATAAACAGACACAAAAGTATCTCAAGAGAAAGTAACTATCTGTAACACTGCAGTGCTCTTCCCACTTAAAAAGTAAAATACCCCTAATGTCTTTAAAAGCTGATGGCTTTTTAAGGGGGGAAAGGCTGCTAAGAGAGAGGTACAATGGTTCTAAGCCGACATGTGGAAAGTATTACACACCAAGCAGGGAAAGAGTCCCGAGTTACAGCCAGGAGAGCTCCCTGGTTATAATTATAAACACTTATGAAATCACTGACGTATAAATGCAGCAATACAAAGCCATCAACTCTTGGCCACAGGCAAGCAAAGATTTCAGTTTTCATTCCAAAGCTAATGATTTATAGTTATAACACTTCCAAGGCGAAACTAGCATTCTCATTGCATTTATTAATGAAAATGATAAATGGGCCATTTCCTGATGAATGAGCAGATTTCCTAGCATTTAATGGCAAATAAAGTACAAAGGAGGGAAAATGTCACTTAAGCAAAGGATCCATGTACCTTTTCTCTCTGGACTGACAACCAAAAATTACATGAAAAATGAGTCTTGCAACTGTCTAATTTAGACCTTCTCCAAGGGCTCCCGAGCGTAGACTCTCAGGTATACCAAGCGGAGAGGCACCAAATCACGGTGCCTAACTTTCCGAACGGAGACAGAGCAAGCCTGCGAGGAGAGGAGAATGCAGATGGTTTGGAATAACAATTCTAGACCTTGGCCCAGATGAGGCCGTGCCCATGAGGTTGCCAATCTGTGGTATATAATAGGAGCTGCTGCTGTCAGAGGGTTTAGCAGAGAGTTAAAATCAACAGCTCTCTTGGAGTTGCACATTGAATTTACTATTGGTACTGCTGGCAAAATGAGTTACCTTTCCAAACCTACGGTTCACCTTTTTTTTTTTTTTAATCAGTATTGCTTTTGTATTCCTCCCAGCTTCCATAATTCTTTGTCTCTCTCAGAATTCTTTATTGTTTCCCACAATTCTCTATTCTCTCCTATAATTTGAATACTTTCCCACATTTCTCTGTCTCTCCCAAATTCTGTCTCCCTTGCAATTCTCCATCCTCTCCCACAATTCCCTGTGTCTTCCAAAGTTATCATTCCATCCCACAATTCTGTGTCCCTCTCACAATGCTGTGCTCTCCCACAATTCCTGGTCTTTTCTGTAGTCCTCCATATTTTTCTACAATTTTTTTGTTTCCCTTTACAATTCCCTGTTCTCCCACACCATTCTGTGTTTTCATTTTCCCTCACGATTCTACATTCTCTCACAATTCTCTATTTTCTCCCAGATTCATATTTCTTCCCACAATTCCTGTTTCTTCCCAAATTCCCATTCTTTCCCACAATTCCAGTGACGCTCAAAATTTTCTGTGTCTCCTCCACATCTCTCTTTTTCACAGAGAAGGTTCCCACAATTCTCCCTCATCTCTGATAATTCTCCATTCTCTCCCATAATTCTCTTCTCCTCCCACTATTCTCAGTTCTTTCCCACAATTCCCAGTTCTTTCATCATTGCCTGTTTCCCCCGCAATTCTTTTTTCCCCCCTCTTTTGGCCCTTTCCCCTCAAATCCTACTACCAAAATACTAAAGCCTTTTTTTTTAATTTGGAGAGTATATTTATTAAAGCTGGATACAGTGAGACAAGGGAGGGCTTAGGACAGAAGAAGCAATGGGAGAGCCCAGGTAGGACTGCCATCGCTCACTGGGAAGTCAGACGGAAGGGGACTTTGGGGACAGGTTCAGGGGGTCAGCCCAGGACGAGATGCCTCTGTGCATTGTCATTGTTCCCCTGGTTACAAGTCTCATGGGGACCCTGAAAGTTTAGGAGAGACATGCCTGAGGAGGAAGAAGGGCGTCCACATGCTACCAACATGGGGAGTGTACAAAGCCTTCATTTTTCAAACAAGGTCTCCACTCTCCATACCTATGGGTTATAGTCCCTGAGCTCCAATTCTAGGAAAGAAGAGGGCACCTTCGTGTGGTCTTCTTAGAACCATTATTGCCTCTTAGACTTTAGGATGAAATGATCTACCCCATGTTTCTCTAGAAGTAAAATACAGAGAAAAGTCCTCAATTCTATAGCGCTAAACCCAAAACAAGATTTTTACAACATATAAAGTAGGGGCTGCTGTCAAAATCCATATTCTATTCAAAACACCAGTCCCGTCTTGGCCAACTCCGAACTCCTTTAAAAAAAAACTTTCAAAGTCCCTAAAGTCTAGAACAATAATGTTCCTATGAGCTATTTTCAGCTGCTTAAATGATTGATTTTGAAGGTCAACATTTGTAATGCCCAGAGGCTGACATTTGCAAAACCTTTAACTATATTTTTTGTACTATATACAACTCACTGTAACACTTAAAAGTCATTTGAGTATGACTTTCCTTTTTCTTATGCACTAAGGACAGAGTGTTTACTAAAATGACAGTCATCTAGTCTGCCTGTACAGTGGGAAAGGCATTTTGGCAGGAAAGAAAACATTGCCTACCATCCCTCACACCCCCGATGTTTAAACCCAGTGAAAAGTTTGAAACTCTCACTTGGGATTGACTACTTGTTCTACCTTCGAGGACTTTCCACAGATAAACATTGAATGGTCGCGGTGTTTCCCATATCTTATTTTTTCTCCAAAAATTCAGACCAAATGGCATACTTATTCAATTAAGGTTTAGTTTCCAGACTATTTTTGTGTTCTTGTTCAAGTGTTTTTTTAAGCGTATATTTGAAATGACTTCATTAAATTCTTGGAAATATCTTTTTTTCAGTTCATAATATAATTTTTTCATTAAAAATTCCACCAAACAGTGACCAATTTGGTGCCACAATTTAACTTCTAAAGGAAGTTAGGTCTCTCCCAACTCTTACTCCAAGAGGGAGAAACTCATCATAGTTGAGAAAATGGGGTTTTCAGGTTGCACATCAAGGCTGGTCTGCTAAGGCATAGAAACGTGAAATGGCAGAAATCCTGTATAAATATTACTGGGTAGGGTAACTGATCTTTCTACGGCAGGAATCAGAAAACTATGGTCCAACCGCATCCTGCCCACAGCCTGTTTTTGTGCATTCTGGGAGCAAAGAATGATTTTTTTTACATTTTGAAATGGTTGAAAACAACCAAAGGAAGAATTTTTTAAAACCTGAACTGGTTTGGAAATCCAAGTTGATGGAAGTAATGAAGACTAAGGCAACAGCAACTGGGAATGTTTAAGTTACTAAACCAGTGCCCACAAATAAAGAAAACCAGTATTTAAAAAAATACTTTGTACTACACATACTTATATTTTCCAGATATTTAAACTATATATCTGTTAGCTCTGACTTTTTTCACTGTTAAGGGATCATTTTCAAAAAAGGCAAAATCATGACTCTCATAGACATATAAGATGAACCCATATTAAAGATTTTATAACTCATTACTGTGGGAACTAATAAGATATTGCCACTCGTTCAAAGGAGAAACCAAAGAACAGATACATATATAGATCAAGAATATTGCCATGTACTTGCAAATGGCCTCCTCCTGCATGGTGGGGAGAAGTCACTTGAACCTCCAGGGGACTTGATGAACTTCCCTACAGATATAAATGATTTTGCATTGTTACCAGTCATCTGCAACTGGCAGTAAAATCGCTCAAGGACAATGAAAGGCTGGAGTCAGAAACCCAGGAAGGCTGTGATCTAAACAGTGCATTGCTTTTCATTGAAGTACAAAGGTTTCTCTCTATCACCACACAACAAAACATATTTTTTGACTGAGTTTTCCCATTGGTGTGCCCGTGATTGTTGAAGATCTTACATGGCTGAAGAAAAAATAAACTTAATGGGTTTATTGTAGAAAACAAGAGGCCAAACAGGACGTCTTGTAAATAAGCTTTTTATGTTAGAAAGCATTAGCAGAATTTTTGCGATAAATATTGGCTTTCTGTTGGTCATCATGCAGAAAATGAGGCCTTCCAAAATGCATGCCTCTTTGATATGCTAATCAGCAATATAACTGGGATATTAACTTCCATTTGACCCCCAAACTCCAAACACAATGTTAGTTTTGAAGGTGGGTCATAGTGTGGTGGTAAGGCCTGGGGGTCTGAAGCTCGAGTTGCCACTCTCAAGTCATGGGCCTTGGCCACATCTCATAAAAAGTAATTCCAACCCCATGACATCTAATACTTAGTGGGTGCTTACCTTGTACCAGGCACCATTCTAAAGGCTAAGTCTGTATTAACTCATTTAAGTTCACGATGACCCTAAGAGGTATTTCATCCTATTTTACCTCTGAGGAAATGAAGAAACAGAAATTTAACTCATTCAATGTGATCGTGGGTCCCATCTACCTCTGAAATTTTATGTCATAAAAACAAAGTCAAAACAAAATAAAGATAGAAGAGACCAGATAAAATGGAATCTACTTCTTTGGAAGTTTGTTTTCCAAAATTGTCTTATAATTCACCATTTCTTATGCCCATACCTTTATGAATAAGAATAGAAACCAAAGTTCTCAGCTGGCCTGGAATCAATTCAAATTGGACAGAAAAGGAGAGGCACCAGAAGAGAATGAACTATGGGGGGCAGGCTTTGACCCATTTCTCTCAGAGGCGGTGTCTCCTGTCTGTTCGCCTTTACACTCAAATCAGAACACAGGCTTTCTAAATGTCTTACATCCTGAAAGTACTCTCATTGACCCTTTGGGACCCGTGAAGAAATACCACCATCCAACCATTCACTTTACCCAGCACTGGTAGCAGTTATTTCGACGGCTATCTTGGTTTCTGAGCCTTAGAGGTCCAGCTGTGTTTGCTTTCACAAATACATGTGCGGGACTCTCCCATGACAGGAAAACAGATCAAAACTCAGAGCAATGAGGTCAGAGCTGCACTGCGCCTCAACGATGTTGTTGATTTCAGGGACACCCATCGGCAGGTTTTGATCAGGCCCCTGGTTCCGTTCATTAAGAACAATAGAGAAAAGGAGATTCTTGACTTAGAACCGCAAACTGGAGGCAAAAGTCAACAATACAGTGCAACTCCTACCAAGGCGTTTTTCCTCCTTTGAGGAGATCTCCTGCTTCATCACAGAAGTCTGAGCTTGTGCTCTTTTTCTGCATTTCCTGAGGTGGAATGACCCCTTGGTCGTCCGGATTTAGTAATATGAAGCTCTGCACAGCCGTTTTGCATGAGCTCCAATGTCACATCTGCAGGCACACGCACAGTAATTCATGCCCCTACCCATTTATCCAAAAGAATGTTTTGCTATTTTAAAAAAATCATTTAAAAATATTGCTTTGAAAGATATGTTTTAAAAAACAGATGTGGTTTAACTAAATAATGCATAAAGCCAAACATGTACCAATGACTTCACAAAAATTTCCAATTTTGTTTTTCTGTGATTATAAAGCCAAATTAAGAAAAGGGCCTATGTATATAACAGGATGCCCAGCTTATTAAAAAAATCTTTCTATAACTAAAAGCATAAGTTCTGGTACTTGTATATTTATTTACTTGTTTATTGTCTGTTTTCCCTTATTATTAGGAAGTTTTCCTAGAGTTTTCTCTTGTTCTCTGCTCTGTCATATGGGCAGATGCTGGGTAAACCTTTGTTGAATGAAAGAGAAAAGAAAACCAACTTTTTAACATTAAATTTCATGCACAGTCGAATATTTCCAACAGACCTATATGGTATTGTTAGTTCCTTAATATATGCAATCATCTAAAATGTTTTAGTAATTAATTTATCTTAATGGAGCCCAGTAGTAAACATGGGATATCTTATTTGCATAATCTGAAGCTTACTTAACATCAACAATATATTGTTATGCATTCTCTTTTCTGTTTAGCAAAGATAGCAACCTTGGAAATACATAGTAATTGTCATACTGTGTTTCCACCATAAGCTTCCCTTTACCTAAATTCTTGTTCCTAGCATCCAAGCAGTGCCTTGAGTTTGACAAAAGAATGAAATGCTGGAATTTACATACACAGTAAATCTGTCATTTAGGGAATTTATAGTATATTTTCTTGTACTGAGAACAAAATGTAAAAGATGTTTTCTTCACTCTCACACTATACAAAAAACCAGCACATGTTTACAAGTTCAGTAAAATGGAAGGTTGGGACCAAGCAATGAGTTTAGTATTAGGTTTACAGGTTTTACTTCTTGGATGCATTTCACCAAATGACCATTTACCCATCGAAAGAACAGCAAAGTACCCCTCCGTTGTCAAAGTGGCCACGGGGAACCTCAAGGCTCACACATGTAATAAAAGCTATGTTAAATGAACTTGAAAGGTGATTCCCTTTCCCAATCTGTGACAAGATGTAATTCAAAGTTTGTATGCAAATTGTTTCTACCAGAACACATAGGCATCTTGTGTGGGGTTTCCCCAAAGGCAAGGACGGGAATGCCAGTAGGTTACTTGGAGGGCAATCCCAGGAAATGTTGTCGAAGAAAGAGAAAAGTGAGACAGGGAAGAGAAGGAAGGCAAAAATCATAAACTGTCAAGCCACTTCCATTCTGGAGCTCTGTCCCTCTGGGGAACCCTGGGAGACCGCAGAACATGCCTCAGAGTTCTCCCGAGGGGCGTGGTGGCTGAGACGTTGAGTCACCAAATCCCTGTCCTTCATTGGTTGAGGGCTGTCATCAGTGACTAAAAAATCCTCAGGTAAAATGTGGCAGGTGTTCAAGGTAAGCAGCCTTTGGCAACTACAGCAGTTTCCCCTCATCAGCAATTTTGTTTTCCGTGGTTTCAGTTACGTGCGGTCAACCATGGTCTGCAAATATTAAATGGAAAATTCCAGAAATAAACAATTCGTAAGCTTTCAGTTGCGTGCCATTCTGAATATATCATGATGAAACCTCACTCTGTCCAGCTCTGTCCCTTCTGGGACGTGAATCATCCCTTTGTCCAGTGGATCCCGTGTAAATGCCTGGAGTGTAGGAGAGAGAGCGTAGCTCTATTCTAGGGGGAAAAAACCTTGGTGTTCATCAGACCACTCCCTGCCAGGATCCTAACCAGTAGAGCAGATATGGGCGGAAATGGCACGTGAGAGACAGAGCCCTGGAGACTAAGAGTGCAAGGACTGGGACACCCTATAGGTGGTCGCCTGAGGTTATGAACACTGGAAAGGTGCAGGTGTGTGAAAGAATGGAAATTTGAGTAGGAGATGTATGAGGTACCCAGCCGCATAATGTGGAAAATAGAGACATTTACTGAAGAAGATACAAGACACAAGAAACATCATACATAGGACAGTTGACTCCTCATCCCTTCAAAGCAGGCACCTTGGGACCTCACACAGTTCTCCCAGTCACCATCAACTGCCCCATTGTGTTTTCCTGAACCTCATAGATGGTCTGAAATCTCTTCCATTTAAAAGATGATTTTAGTTTTGGGAGAGGTGAGAAGTCTCAGGGCGCCAAATCTGGGTTGTAGGGGGCTGAGTCACATGGGTGATTTGATATTTTGCCAAAAAATTCTGCAAGAGAAATGATGCATGAGTGGGTGCATTGTCATGATGAAGCTGCCAGTCACAAGTTTCCCATAGCTGTGGCCTTCTGAACCATCCGAATAGTTTCTGCAGAGGAATGTTCAAGCTTAATGCAAAATTGGATGCATATTCATTGCTGTACTTGCTCAGTCATTTTGAATGTGACAGCCACACAGTACACGTGCTCACTCAGTGGTGTCTACCACCCCCACTGACTAGTACAGTGAAGTCGTCATTGTTCACACGCTTGCATTCAGTCCACTCTCATTGGCACCAGGTTATATCAATGTCACACAAACCGTTCTCAAATTAACAATGGCTGGACTTTTACCAGATGGACTTTGTATATCCTAATACTGGCCACATTTTCCTACATTATTGTCATTTTCGTCTCATCCATTTAATGCATATTCACTCTTTCAGTCATTCAACAAGCACTTACTAAGTGCTATGGTGCTGGGCATTAGGGAAACATGGGTGAGCAACAGAGACGGATATAATGGCGGGCACACCAGGCACGCACCCTGGGCCCCGACTTCTGAAGGCATGTATTTTTATTTTTCCTGTCTGTCTCTTTTTTTAAAAGGGGCCAATATTTTCTTCTACGCTTGGGGCCTCAACCGACCTTAATCTGCCTCTGGTGAGCAAAGAGACACAGTCTCAGCTTTCATGGAGATTTTATATGACTGGTTAACATATGTCTATGTGGTAGATGTTATTAACCTCCTATTTTGAAGATGAGGAACCTGAGGAACAGAGAGGCCAAGCAACTTGCCCCTGGCCCCCAGTCCTAGATCACAAAGCTGCTTGGCTCTCACATCCAAGGTCGGGGTTATTCCCTCTGCTCTCCCCTTCCTATGCAGGCTCTCTTCCTCTCCGTTGATGCTGAGGCTGCCTTAGTGTAGTACGGTCCCTTTTGTCTGAACTGTCACAGCAGCCTCCCGAGCCTCTGTTCTGGCCTTCAGTCCATTCTCTCTGGAGAAACCTCAGTGCTCTCAAACTCATATGATCATGTATCGTGTTCTCTGCCCTGTTCAAAGTCTGTCAGTGGCTCCCATTGGACAAAGCTCGCCATCGTGTTAGGCCCGTGCTTCTCAACAGGATGGTACCACCCATGAGGGTGTTTAGGAAACGTGCAGTGGGTTTGTAGATAGTCACAATGATTCGGCACTAATGTTCTGGACCTTCTATCACCAACACCAAGCGTGGTGCCTGGCACCCAGTGGGAAATGAAGAAATTCATGTATCGGTGCACAAGGTCTCACAGAGTGTGTGGAGTCAGAGCCAGAAGCAAAGCAGGATGGATCTCAGCTACAGTAAAAGAAAAAGTTCATTCACTCATTTACCCATCCTTTTATTCATTGGATCAGGATTTCTTATTTGCTGAAATGAACTCAACTTTGCAATTTCAAATACAGCCTTTGGGTCGTAGTTGATTTTTCTCCCCACCTTCCTGCCAAAGAGAATTTTAGAATTACAGAACTTTGGAGAAAGACACTTAAGGATCCAGAACCATTGACAAACATAATATAGATATTGAAAGGAAAGGCCCAAAGAGGTGAACTGGCTTGCCCAAGTTGAGGAAATTAGTTGGTAGAACCCTGAACTAAATCCTGATTCTCCTCATTTCCAAACCTGGCGTCTTTTCAACGAGCAATGCTCCTCGCTTAGTAGCAGAGCCACAGATCAGGAAAACGGGATTTGGGGAAAGTTGTTAATTACACAAAAACAATTTTCTATTTTCTGAAAATTTTTCCATCTGCAGATCATTTTATAATGTAATTCATAAAAGTAGGGGATAATACAGGAACAAACATTTAAATGTACAGAACACAAAGAATGTATCTTCTTCCTTCCTGTTTTTACAACACCATAAAGTATTTCTGTTACCGCTTATGCCATTAATTCTAATAATATATTTACATTTCTGTCACCCAGGGCAAGGGAGTACATCATCTTCATCTTTATATCTCAGTCAAACACAGTGTCCAGCACATGATTGGCATGGACACAACAAATGTTTGTTAATGGAATGAATAAACCTGTAAACCATGTATGAGAACTTTTTTAAAACAGGGAGGTGTATATGTAAAAAAGAAAGAAAAAAAAAGAATTTTGTTTTAGAAAGTTCTGCTATGTTTATTTTTTATAAAGAGGGATCAAAAAAGTACTTCCAATTTTTACAGTGCACAGATTTCTCAACCAAACTTTCCCAAGTTAAGTTGGAGTGACTGTGAGTAAAGAGTCTTTATTTTTGAGGCCTGTCTAAACGAAGTTGCCTGGGTTTAGCTCTTGCAAATCATTATATAGGCTTTATGTAGGTAAAAATAAATAGACAAGCCTTGCCAAGTTATTATTACATTCGACTGTGAGCAAGAACATAGCAAAGGATATTTACACACAGAACAGGAAGGAAGTATAAAGGATGGACTCATGCCATATCTGCTCCCAACAGAGACAAAAAGAAAAGCCCCTGATGACTGAGTGCCTAAGTTGGAAACCTAAGAATCTGGTAGAGGTGAAGGGAGATAACATTCAGACAATGAGATTTCATTCACAGCAAGGGGGTTTTTCTACGTAATAGTGATATTTAAAGGGTCACAGCCTCCCTTAAAACTCAGATGAAAGCCAAGCTGTTTCTCACCAGAACATACTTCCCTGCATATAAAATGTTATTCACTGTTTCTGGTGGAGAACTGACTCCACCCTGCCCTCCCCCACTGGGTTATGAATCTGCTACAATGAATGAAATTTCATGGCAAAATTAATCTCTGGTGAGGTCTGACTTCAAAATCCATGTTCTTTTGATTACATTGATAGATGACTTTAGATGAGATCGTTAACCACTCTAAGCCTCACATTCCTCGTTTGTAAAATTGTGTAATAATATCTGTCCTACGGTGTTGTCAAAAGTAAATAACTACTCTCCATAAATGTCCAGCCTGTAGTAATCATCCACGAATAGCAATTTCTTTTTCTTCCTCAAGGAGGAAGTGGAGAGTTCTAAAAGCCGGCAAAATTGTTGAGGGGAAATGACCCAAGGTGTCTTTTTTTTCTCTTTTAATTTCATTTTAGTGATTCTCCCCATGAGGTGGGTGGGACTTATTATGTTAAAGACAAGACTTTCTAAAGAATATGTGTTAGTTGTCCAGCCCAGGTCACCAGGGAGAAAAAAGAAAACAGGTTCTGGTGGACACATTTCCGCCCAGTGGTTCCCAATGCGTAGCACAGGGCCTGGCCCTTTGTAGGTTCTAGTTAAATGTTTGAGCAAGAATGAAGGGAGAGGACAAAGTGAGAGGGAGGGAGGGCGGGGTGAGGAAGAGAAGGAAGATTGGACATGGTTGGGATTTTGCTTCCTCCATAGAGCTCTAAAAACAGGATCCTTGACATGCACAGAATAAGGAAAAACAGTTTACACCTCAAGATACACCTTCCCATACAGAACGTAGCAGTGTCTACATTGAGAATCTCACACTTCATTGACTCCTTTCATGGAACAAGAAGGAATGGAAAGAGACAGACTGGGAAAAAACACATAAATTTCTAGAATATGTTGCTGGGCTACAGTAAATATAGAAAATTTTTTAAAAGGTACCATGGTCCTCTTCTGTAGGAATGATCAAGAAAAAGTCCTGAAGTCTGGGAGGGAAGACTGTATGATGGAAACACAGAGAGGTGAACTCATCCTGTGTGTGACCTTGGACAAGGCACTTCACATGCTAGACCTGAATTTTCCACCTGTAAGAGGCCAGAGTCAGTCCAGGTCAATAGCTCTCAATCTTGGCTCTCTGTGAAAGCTGCCTGAGGAAATTGAAAAGGTCCCCAAGCTCAAGCCATAGTCCAGACATTAGAATCTCTTGAGGTGTGGCCCAGGTTCCAGTCATTTCAGAGCTTCCCAGATGACTCCATTGTGCAGCTGAACTTGAGAACTGCTGGTCCAACTGATCTCTAGACTTCCCTACCCTAGCAGGTTCTCAGACAAACAGCGTAGCCATCACTTGGGTGTTTTTTGTTTTTTAGTAATCAAGACTCAGGCCTCATTCCAAAGCTACACAATCAGAACCTCCATTTTAACAAGACCCTCCTCCCCACCCCCCAGTAATTTGTACTGAAATTCAAAACTCTGGCCTAGATATTCTTCCATCCAGCTCTTTCATCCAACAGTGCTTTGCCTTCAGTGCTGATATTTCAATATAAGCTTTGGATCTCAGTTCCAGGCACACTATAAGTGTCGAAAGTTTTATATGTGTGCTGTGTATATATATTCAGAAAGCACAAAAATATCCCATCACACCTGTTCTATGTGGGGGTCTAAGTGGAAATAGATTTGAAGAAGAAAATGTAGTCCCATGAACGGTGTGGATAATTTTATGAGATTCTGATGCAAGATTGTTTTTCCTTTGTAAGATGGAGTAGGGCCCCTAACGAGTAGGTCTCTTCAAAGTCAACCACGCCAGGATGACTATGAAAAACACCTGCCTTTGTGTGGCAGTTGGCACCCAACCTGGCAAGTGCCATTTCCACATTCCTTCCTCTGTTCCTCATGCTACCTGATGGCACTCCCCTCCCACAAAAAAAAATAATAGGTGGGCTGCCCAAGGAGTGTTTGACCTCCTCTGGAAGTGTCCTGTCAGAATGTTCACTGTTTCCTTTAAGCCTACAGAAGGGAAGTCGGCTCTGAAAAAAATGAAGAGCAGAAACGGCCTCCAAAAATGCTGAAAGTAAAGCTAGAAAGTGACAGATAAACATTATGCAAGATGCTCCTCTGACCCTTTACAACTCGGGGCTAAGAAAGCAGCACGGCCCCCACCTTTTAGGCTCATCACGTTTTATTGGGGTTTGTTGAATCTGGTGTATTTGGGGGCGGGAGTGCTTTGGATCGGAGTGCACAGGAAGAAGTGGCATGGGCACAAACTTAATTTTCGATTCAATTCAATTGCTAGGCATTAGGTAGCCACCAGCGTGATGCCCCACCCACCTGCTCCCAGGCTGGACAGCGCCATGAGCACGTCAGGAGTCAGCACCTATGGGATTTTCTCTGCACTCAGAGCAGCAGGTTGAAGTCCTAGGGTCAGCACTCTGGGGGAAGCCTTCAGGCAATGACTGAATGGAGATGGTGTCTGAATACCCTAGCTCTCTGGCCCCTCAGGCGAGATCATGTGGAGATGCATGTTCTAGGCTGGTTCTGGGAGGTGCCCAGCAGCGTGAAGCTGCAGTCACCCCAAGGATACCTTGATACACACCTTCTGTTGTTTGCCTTTTCTCTGCAGGTTCACTGCCCCTCTCCCCTGCTAGGGCTCTCCGCTTCTCCAGAACAAACTGCTGCCACTTCGGTCCTTGCCTCAGAGTCTGCTGGCGGGCAAACCCCAACCAAGACAAATGTTATATCCCATCTCTGTGAGGATATTGGCAGGTATACAGTTCACACCTTATGTTCTTTCCATTTAATTTTACTGTTTTCAGTAAACAAGAGCAGCTATGGCACGAAGAGTTCAGAGGGTTTTGGTAACAGCCATGACGAGATCTCTTGTTACCTTCCTCACGAGACTTATTTGACATCTAGAGTCGCACAAGGGTAAGAAGATGAGAAAGGGGCTGGGTGTGCAGGAAGTTGATGCCTGCGAAGTGTTTAGGACAATGCCTGTCCGTGTTGGCTATGAACAGCTCAATGGCCTAACTGGTTACTGACCAGGCATATTGAACCCATTAGGGTGCCTTGAACCGTAAAACAAAAGATCCAGCCGAGCATGGCTTACATTAGAAGGACAGCTCTGGTGTAAACCAAGAAGCTGCAGCAAGAATCTTCCTTACCCTCACCACATTTCGTTCGCTAGAATTATGGCATAAACCTGTCAACCGATGGTCATTGATACCCATTCAATGCTAACAGGGATCTCCAATTTGGGGTGCAGTGAAGAAGGAAACTTTATTCCGTGCAAAACAGCTCAATTATGATGCAGCACAGCTGTGGAACTGCTCAATTGAGAAATAGCATGGCTGCGAGGCAGCCCTGGACCCAGGCCCCTTTCTGGCTAGGCAACTCTGCTCTGCTCCAAGCCACGGAGAGGGCAGGTTTACCCTTGGTGGGAAGGGAAAGCGCGCTTCCCAAGCTGTGGAGCTGGCTTACATGGACAGGGGTCCTTGCCCCTGGTCCTTGATTGGTGCATCCATGAGGATTCTAAATTTCAACAGCTTGGTCCAAAAGGCGCTGTCCTGATTGGTCAAAATAGAGCCTCTGTGTTTGGCCTGAGCTCCAGTTGGGTGGGGAAGGTCTCAGTGCTATTGGTTAAAATGGGACTGCAGGGACTACTTTTTAAGGGCTGGCTCAGGTGGAGGAACACCATGCAGCAGGCAGTTCAGTGCAGAGGCAGGTAGTTTCACGCACAGGTGGGTAGTTCAGCGCAGGCTTCTGCCTGAAGTATGGCTTATGTGAGAGGCCCCTGCTTAGAAATGGCTGCAAGGCTCTGTTTCTGTTTTTCATTTGTTTTTTTTGTTTTTTTTTAAATTAAGCCCATTTAGCCACCAGGAACCCTTTTTAGTAGGTGTCTTTTTTTCCTCAGGGTTCACAAGCCCATTATAAAACCATGAATGAAGCTTATAATTAAGACAAAGCTCCTCTTCCTCCATATTCTTCTTTATTTTATTTCTAATGCCAGGTCACAAATGTGTCAGCTATAGCTTCTGTAACAAATCAACGCAATAAGCCTTGGTGCCTTCGCTGGCGCCACTGACCTTTGCTGATACACAGTAAGTTTGATGACTAGTATTGCTCTAAGCTATAGGTCTGCACGTTGATCAAGTAGCGCTGTTCTACCTGTTTCCATTCTCATTTTGCTATGAGGCTAGCTGGAGCATGCTTCTTTTGTGGCCATGATAGAGACTCATGTGTTTTAAGGCCTAGGCTTGGACCTGGCAGTAGTGCCACTGGTCAATGCATGTCACACAGCCAAGTCCAAAGCCAAAGTGTGTAGCCATAGGCTCTGCCCACCATGAAGACAGAGTGTGGATGCAGGGAGGGAGTGAAGGCGAGACCACGCACTCATTCTCCTGTAGCAAGTTGTCAAAGTAAAGAACAAATGAAGTCCCCAGGTGAATTCTCTGAACTTGTATAGCATCTGTGTTTCTGCCATTCATTTCTGCACTGGTTACTCTGTCACTATATCATGTCAGTAAGCTGTCAAAAATGAGTATGGCAGGTCACTTGTCAAAGGAAGGGGTTGCATAGGAGTTGACTTTTCAACTCTAGCAGCCCATGAGTTGCAGTTTGTGGATGAAAACTCACCAGAGTGTCAAAGTCTAAACAGAAATAGAAGTGTCATTGTGAACTGGCATGCTCAGTTCCTGCTCTGACTTCTCAACCAAATTCTTAAATCCTCCAGTAAGGTATCACAGAAAGCTGCCCATGTCTGAAATAGATGGCCATACAACTAGAGTGAAGGGAACTGGGTCTGAGGTAAGTCGCTTGATGAACTCAATGAGGAGGATGAGCGAGTGGAGCTGGAGGCGGGTCCCAGCCAGATGTGCATGGCCCGCCCCGCCCTCCCTCGCGCGCACCGACCCTGCTTCACCCGCAGAGGAACCACCGCGGCGTGACCAGGGCGCCCCCACCTCTCCAGGGGCCGCAAGCGCCCCCCGCCACAGCCTCCCTCCCTGCCCCTGCGGGACTGGGCTGGGGAGGAGTGGACGCCACCAGCAGAGCAGCTGAGGAGAGAGGAAGCCGCGGGGCCCCGCTGCGCTCTGTCCTGAGCCCTCCCTGGGGGCAGGAGGAGGAGCGGCAGGCGACAGCGGCAGTGCAGCGGAGAGAGGCCCCGAGAGAAGATGCAGTTTCTTTGGGCCTTTGCGCTCCCGCTGCTGCTCCCCTGGGTGGCAGGTGGATTAGGGAACGCGGCCAGGTGAGTGGCTGGCGATCGCCCCCCACCATGCCTGAGCCCCCCACGGGGCCCCTACTCTTTGTCCCGGTCCCTCTTGGCACTCCCCGCGGGTGTGTGCGTGCTGAGACGGAATTTAACAAGGATGCCAGCCCCGGAGTGCCCATGGGCTTCTCTCCAGCTCCCTTTGCATCCACTGCGTCCCACCTGACCATGTCTGGTGGTTCCAGGAGGAGGGAGACTCTGCGCGCAGCCCCGTGGGTGCGGTCTGGCTTAGTGGTCTGCAGACATCTACCATGGGGGCGGATGTGTGAGAGTCTGTGGGTAAGTGGGTGGGTTTTGTCCATGTGCAGTTTTGTGTTTTCCACTCTTTCCTAACGGCGCTTATTGTCAGTCACTAGTTTTGCTGTGGAAGGAGGGAAAGAAACTGGGGAGGACAAGGACTAACCGCTTACTGTTTGCGGGCTGAGACCACTGTGAAGGGGGTCGGTCCCTCTACTCAGCGACTTTCTGATTTGGATTGATGAACTGGGAAGAAAGAATATGCTTGTCAGATGAAACTGACTCACTCTTCTTGCTGTGGCAGTTCAGAATCTGAAGATGTTTCTTTGCTCGCCATAACCTTCCCTAAGCCCTGAAACTTATTTTTGCAGAGATCAGCAAACCCACTTAGGAAATACACACTTACACAGTGCTCCCTGGGCACTGTTTGAAGTACTTTAGGGCTGTTAATCCATTTAAAACCCTGTAACTGCTCTGTGTGGAAAGTACTATTATCAACATCCTCCTGTTGTGGAGGAGAAAAATGAGGCACAGAGAGGGGGGCAAATGCAGAACAAGGCACAGCCAGTAACTGATGGCCCCAGCATTCAAACCCAGGCAGGTTGGCCCAGAGTCCCTAGGGCAGCCTTTCGGGAGTTGCTCACTGGAAAAGGCTCGCTGGTTCCCTGGTTCCCTGGCCACAATGCATCGCTTTCTGAGGCATCCAGTAGAGCAGGGCTTGTTCATTGTGGCTGGGATGTGCCATTATTGCGGGGAGGGGGCTGTTCTGTGCATTGTGGGATTTTTAGCAGCAGTATCTGTGGTGCCTCTACCCACTGGATGCCAGTAGCAACCTCCCCAAGTTGTGACCACCGAAAAACGTCCCCGGATATTGTCCAGCGTCCCCGGGGGGTGGGAGGCAGAATCACCTTCAACTGACTGACACCCAGTTCGCTATTGAGATCTTTTAGTGGACAGTTCCTGGGACAGCAAGCTGAGAACCTTGCTTTGGCACAGCCTTCTTTAAGCTGAGCGTGTCTGTATGTGACTTAGAGGGGAAAAAAGCTTTCATCAGAGTTCACTACGGTATTAAGGGATTTTGAAGTTCAAAGAGAACGCAGCTGAAATAAGGTTCTTAGAATGTATGGTCACAAGTTCCAATTGCCTTTTTGTGATAAAAGTGTGAGCAGACATCATTTGCTCATAATCACATTGTCCTGGAAGGCGGTGGTTCTTTTATTGCTAGAAAGCCCACTTAAGAGAGACTAAGCGGTCTTTGGGGATGAGATTACTAGTCCTCTGGCAACCAGCAAACCGACCTCCAGGAGCGTTCCTCTCAAAGTGCCACCAACTTCAATGAAAAGCCAAAAACTCCCCAAATACAGCAGAGTGTTAAAATGGAGAATCCGTGTCAGGATTCTCCAGTTTTCAAGATGTGAAGCACGGTTTCTTTACACTAGGTCAGCTTCACCAGCGGGTGTGCTTATCCTCTCAACATGCTTGGAAATGTCAAGTGGTCAGCTCTTCAAGGAACTGCCAGGAACAGTGTTTAATCAACTCCAGACTCCTATCATGGCTCGTCATGGGGACACACCAACAGAAAAGGCTAGGTGTTGACTGCAGAAAAGTATGTCTACTGATTATTTTCTGCCGTTTCACAATTTATAGCAAAAATTGCCCCTGCAACAGAGATTTTTAATGTAATTACTATTTTTTTAACTGAAAAACCTAACTAGTTCTAGTGATGGAGAAAATTATATGCCTCTTAAATGGTGCTTAGCACAGAGTAGACAATACTCATCAAATGAACAAATCATTAGCAGCATGCATGTCTGTGGTCTTAAGCATCAATATTTGGCTTGAACCCCAGACTTACATATGCTCTTTGGGCATTGGGACCGTTCAGATGCTCTAGACCTGCTTTGTCTATTCCTAGCTCTCCCACAGTCCCCATCTTCTACCACAATTCTCCATTCAGTCCCATAATCCCATCCCCTTTAATAGTTCCCTACTTCTCCCGCAATCCCATTCTCTCCCATAGTTCCCTGTTTCTCCCATAACCCTGTTTTCTCCCACAGTTCTTTACTTCTCCCATAATTCCATTCTTTTACATAATCCTCTGCTTCTCTCATAATTCCACTTTCCCATAATTACCTGCTTTTCCCATAATTAACTGCTTTTCACTTTTATTTCTCTCACAATTTTATCCTCCCACAATTCTCCATTTTCTGCCGTAATCCCATTACCTCCCATTCTTCCCTGCTCCCACATTTGTCAGTTCTCTCCCATTGTTTTCTGCTTCATCCACGATTCTCCATGCTCTCTCATAATCCCATTGTTTTCCATAGTTCCTTGCTTCTCTGTCAATCCCATTCTCTCCCATAATTCCCCATTCTGGTAATCCCATTCTCTTTCATAGTTTTCTACTTCTCCCATAATACCATTCTCTCCCATTACTCCCTGCCTCTCCTATAATTCCATTCTGTCCCATAATTCTCTGCTTCACAAATCATTTTACATCAGAACATGTTGAAATGATAGTGTTGTAGATATTAGATAAAAATATATTACTAAAATTGATTTCATCCTTTTTATGTTTTTAAAAATGTGGTTACTAGAAAACTTTAAATGCCATATGTCGCTATTATACTTCTATTGGAAAGTGTCAGTATGGAACATTTATTGATCTGAACTCTAGGTCCTAAGTCTAGCATCTTTTAGCCTTGGGCATATAAGATAAATGCTATTAACCTTGCTATAACAGAGATTCAAATTTGGAGCAAGTCCTTAAAATATATTTTTGCTATATGTATTTTTATCGATTGAATTAAATTATAAATAATGTGACAGGTGAAGGAATGACTGGATTCATGCAGAGGGTCCACACTCATGGTTTGCTTTATGCAAGCCACACCCTGCATGGAGAGTTGATTCTTGTCAGAGCCATTAAGGAAGTGCCATTGTAACAACTGACCAGAAATTTAGTGGCTTAAAATAACACAAATGTATTGTCCTATAGCTCTGGAGGTCAGAAGCCCAAAATGAGTCTTATGGGGCTAAAATTTAGGTATTGGCAGGACTTGATCCTGCTGGGGTCTCCAGGGAAAAATGGGTTCCTCGTCTCCTACAGTTTCTAGAGGTTTCCGTCAGTCTTTGGGCTTGTGACCACGTCACTCCAATCCCTTCTTCCTTCATCAGGTTACCTTTTCTCTGACTCGAAGTCACCTTTCTCTCTCAGACAACAACCTTCTGATTATACCAGACCCACCCAGCTAATCCAGGATGGTTTCCCCATCTCAAAGTCCTGAATTTGACCACATCTACAAAGCCGCTTTTGCCGTGTTAGGTGATATTCACGGGCTCCAGAGATTAGGACATGGACATCTTTGGGGGGAGGGCATTATTCGACCTTCCACAGGAAACCTGAGCCGTGAGTCTGTTGTTTTAGATTTATGGACTAGGTCTTATTTTTGAACATGATTTTAGTGATTTGTAAGTGGTTGGCAGGCATGTCATTTATTTATTCTTAAAGCCAGAATTTGTGGGACTGTAGTGAAAACTAAGGAATGGAGTGTTTTGAGGCAACAGTGACTGTGATAGGTCCAATTACAACATAGAAATTATTTCTGAGCAACCTTATTTCAGTAGTTTCATTGGCTTAGAAGGTGTTCAAGTCCTGTTTACATGTGATTTATGTGTATAAACCAAGGTTACGTAAACCTAAATCGAGAATAAGCATATTATGTAGTGTTCATAAATCAGACTGGCATTCAACAAATATTGTTAAGCCCCTACTATGTGTCAACACTTTTCACTGTAATTTCAATCAATTCTCTCATCAACCCCAAGAAGTATGTATTGGGTCTATTTGCCAGTCAATGGGAAGGGAAAACTTGAAATTAGATGATTTCCCCCAAACGGCATTTGGCCTTCTGCTCTAAGAGCAGGGACATTCCGCTACAAGCGCACTTCATTTTATTGTTTCACTTTCTTGCACTTTGTAGATACTGCATTTTCATTGACAAGGGGCAAGACTTCCACCAGCAATAAGGTTATGAGTTGCTGAAGGGTCAGATGATGGTTAGTGTGTTTTAGCAATAAAGTATTTTTTAATTATAGTATGTACCTTGCTTTTTTAGACATAATGCTTTTGCACACTTAATAGGCTACAATATAGTGTATACATAACCTATATGCACTGGGAAACTGAAAAATTTGTATTACTTGCTTTATTGTGATATCTGCTTCATTGCAGTGGTCTGTCTGGAATCAAACCCATAATAACTCTGAGGTATTGCCTGTATTCTGTATGCATTTCCCCCACGTTAAACACACAAAAGCTGACATCTTTACAAAGTGCTTTCACACACATTATCACCAGTGATCCTGTTAGCTGACTCTGCCCAGCACAATCAAGGGACATGTGTAGAGTAAGTGGGAATTCCTGACCCTCCACCTACCCAACGCCACCACCTTCCTCTAAGTTCACATTCTCTTGGACGCAGATCAGACCAGGATTTGAGTGTGAATGGTTTATTTGGGAGGTGGCTCCACTCGAGGAAGTTCTAATAGGGAAGCCAGGAAGTGGGGCAGAAAAGGGAAGGAAGTGTTATAAAAATAAGTTAACACCCTGGCTGGGTGGCTTAGTTGGTGGGAGCATTGTCCCATACACCAAAAGGTTTGATACCCAGTCAGGGTGCATACGGGAGGCAACTGATCAATCTCTCTCTCTCTCTCTCTCTCACACACACACACACACACACACACACACACATACACACACATCAATAAAAACATATCCTTGGATGAGAATTTTTTTAAAAAAGTTACCACTGTGATTGCATCCCACTGAGGAATTCTAGAAGACACTAGGACATGAGCCTCAGAGTGTGAGCCAACCTAATATAAAACGGGAGAGAAGGCAAGTAGTCCAGTGCTTAATTTGAAGTAGGTACTGCATAGGAATATATGACTGGCTGCGTGAGCTGATACATGCCTGCAAAAGGAATGCAAGTGGAAGGCTTTGGCCCAAAGTGCAGAGTGAACTGGCCAGCATCTGGGGCCATGAGCCCTGTGGCTGCCAAGTGATAAAGAAGGCAGGTTGGAACCAGGCTGCGAGGAGCCCCATGTGTCAAGCCAAGGAGTTTGGGCTTTGTTTCAAGAGCAATAGAAAGCAAAGCAGGGCATTGCAGGCTCTGTGTTCCTTGAAGGTCATGACCAATTCATGCTCTTAATTATCACACAATTGCGCAGGATTATCTTTAAGGCAATGAGTCATAGTTTCGTTTAATTGGCAGCATTTTTCTTCCTTCATGTACATAAGAATAGTGTGCCTATAATCCGTGGCATCTCAGATTTGATGAATGCAAATGCAAAATTAAAAATCAAAGTACCGCCCTGGCTGGGTAATTCAGTTGGTTTGAACCTTGTCTCCTGATAAGCCCAGGTTGCAGGTTTGATCCTCAGTCAGGGCACATCCAAGAATCAAACAATGAATGCATCAATAAGTGGAACAACAAATTGATATTTCTCTCCATCTCCTCCTTTCCCTGTCTCTTTCTTGCTCTCAAATCAAATAAAAAAGTTTTTTTCTAAATGAAGTTACCAAAGCTGCAAATGTCTTTAGAAAGATTGTTACCTTGCTCTTCAAGCATTCTCTTTTCTTGGTTTCTGGGCAATATATGTATTAGTTATCTATTACTATTTAACAAAATACCCCAAAACTTAGTGGCTGAAAACAATACATATTATCTCACAGAGTTTCTGTGAGGCAGGAACTGAGGAGCATTTTAGCTGGATGGGGCATGGGGTTTTTCACTGGGGCTGCATTCAAGTCATTCGCTGGATTCGAGCTGGAGAATCTGCTCCAAAGATGGTGCACTCACACGGCTGTGGGCAGGAGGCCTCAGGTCCTCATCTGCGGGCCTCTCCCTAGGGCTGTCTGAGTGTCCTCACGACATGTCAGGTGACTTCCCTCATAGCAATACCTTCTGTGTTCTAATGTCAGGAATTAACCCTCCATCATTCCCACTCTGTTCCCTTGTCAGAAGCCAGGCGCTAAGCACAGTCCCACATAAGAGGAGTGGAATTAAACTTTATATTTGTGGACATATTTTAAAACCGACACAGAACACATGCTGGTTTTCCTCCTCCCACACTGGTTACCCCTTCCCAACGTCTTCCACCAGCCTCCATTTCCAGAGATCAGTCTCTGACCCTGTTTTCTCCTTACCTGTACCCCCTCCAGTCCTAGTGCTTTCAATACATCTGTACACAGATTTTGCCAAATAAGAACCTCATGCCCCAGGCTCTCACCGAGCTTAGGACATCTAAAATGGAATTCTCGGTCAACTCTCCAGAACTCGCTGACCCCCACCTCAGCGCTTCCCCCCTCCCAGAACAAACTGCATCCAAACTGATTCAAGCCAGAAACCTGGGCATCATTCCTGACAACTTGCTCTTCCCCCACCCACTTGCATTCAACATGGCGCTAAATCCTGTTACCCACCACGTCTCAAGTCCATGTCCCTTCCCTTCTGCCGCCACCACCAGACCGTATTACCGCTGTCTCACAGAAACCCTCTCAATAGCTTCTATTTGCTACTTCTTTTGCTTTCTCCAGTCTACAGCCCAAAGTGCTGCTCCTTAAAATTTAAATCAGATCATATCAGCCCTCTCCTAAAAACCTCTTGGTGACTTTCCATTGGATTGAGAATAAAATCTGTTCTATTTTAAATGGTGTGAAGCCATCTGCTTGATGGAGCCTTTTCCCATTTCTCTAACTCCATTTAATGTCACTGTCCCCCATGTTCACTGTGAATGGATGAATGTAATGGAAAATAAATGCAGCTGTCGACAACACTGGCTTGAGAACCTTCCCTTCCTTGTCTCACTCCCCCACTCCACTATCGATCTTCCCCTCACCTCATCAATAAACCACCTGCATTCAAATCCGTGTTTCATGGTCTGCTTCCCAGGGAGCCCAAACTAACACTCTCCTCTTCCCCCAACTTCCACCTAACCCCTGAGCTTGGAAGATAAATGAGAGAAATAGAGGAAGCAATGGAAAGTTCCAAGTTTTGCCCTACCACTCATGGCATGGGGAATTCGAAGATGCTGCTGTACACACTGGGGACCAGAGAACCTGATAGCCTATACGCTTGGGAAGGTGAGACACTTTGGGGTATCCCTGGGCCTGCTGCACTTGGACTCTGTATCTTGAACATGGATGGGAACCCAGAATCAATCTTAACTCTTTAGGTGCAATGGACTTTCTATACTGGGACCTATGAAGAAAACAAAACAAAAATCAACAACATAAAAACCATCATTGTTGGACCTTGTGATCCCTATTTAGAAAAACATTTTTTTTATTCGCTTGGCAATATTTAAACAGATTTAAACATCAGTAAAAGAAGTTTTAACTTTCAATTTGTCTTGGAGAATATCGTGAAGTTTCCTGGAACCATAAGCTAGCATACAGAGAATTCTGGCACAGTATATTTCTGCAGACAATAAGGAATCCCATGAAGAAATACTACACTACTTACACAATCCCTGGAATGTTTTTAAATTAACTTCAGCTGTGGAGACAGCGATCTTCTGATTAATTTGATCAATGTAGACAGCAAGCTCTACAGTGCATTAGAAGAGATCTGGCAATTCAGCACTTAGCTCAGACTCCCACAGCTCAGGGCCTCCTTTCCTCAGAGACTCGCTCACCTATGGTTAATACTTCCCTGCCTGAGGACCGGGTTCCCTGGGCCTTCTCTCTGCCAAACATTGTTTAAGGAAAGAGATCAGAGATCAGAGAGAGAAAGAGAGAGAGAGAGAGAGAGAGAGAGAAGCCGGCCAGCCCAGTCAGACCTCCCAAGGTGGCAGAGGGCAGAGGAGGTTGGTGGGATCCTTTCAGTTTAAGGTCAGGAGTTCTTTTTCTAGGTTCATAAACTCATTTTTATTGATGACTCCAGGTTTATCAGGTTCCATGGGGTTGGGTCAATCCAGCCAAATACATAAAAGCTCCTTATACTCAGACATCTGTTAAATTCTGAAGTTGACCATGTTTCCTTGATAATCCCAGAATGCACTGCTCTGATATGATACAAGGTCTGTCCAGAAAGAATCCAGCCATTATTAATATAACGAGAATGGTTTGTGCAACATCAATATAACCTGGCAGCCAAGGAGAGTGGACTGGAATGCACAAACATGAACAATGAAGACTTCACTGTACTAGTCAGTGGGGGTGGTAGACGCCATTGAGTGAGCATGTGTACTGTGTGGTTGTCACATTCAAATTGTCACATTGCGAGTAGAGCAATGAATCTGCATCCAATTTTGAGTTAAGCTTGAACATTCTTCTGTAGAAACTATTTGGATGATTATGAAGGCTTTCGGGGATGATGTAATGAGTGCAGCACAAATAAAAGTGTGGCACAAATGCTTCAAAGATAGCAAGAATCTGTTGAAAGTGATCCACGTTCTGGAAGGCCTGAAACAAGCAGAACACCTGCGAATGTTGAATATGGTTTATGGGCTGCCATCAACAAAGACTGGTGACTAACAGTGAGGGAACTAGAGGCTGATCTGGGGATTCCAAAAACTACTGTGTCCGAGATTTTGATGCAGGATCTTGGCATGAACCGTGTTGTGGCAAAATTCGTTCTGCGGCTTCTGCTATCAGAGCAGAAGGAACATCGTGCTGCAGTTGCTAGTGACTTGATTCAAACCGCTACCAATGAACCAACTTTCCTCAAGAAGGCCATAACTGGAAATGAATCGTATGTCTACAGCTATGATCCTGCTCCCTGCGACTTCTGGCTTTTCCCAACACTAAAATCACCTTTGAAAGGGAAGACATGTTACACCATCAGTGAGATTCAGGAAAACATGATGGGGCAGCTGATGGCGACTGGGAGAACTGTGTGAGGTCCCAAGGTGCTACTTTGAAGGGGACTGAGGCATCATTGTCCTATGTACAATGTTTCTTGTGTCTTCTTCAATAAATAAAAAGAAATGGTTCTTCAAATACTACTATGTTGATCATGGTAAGCAAACTTGTGCATCAAACCATCTGAAATTCTCAATGGCTGAACACAGTTAAAGTTTCTTTCTTTGCCCGCCTCTAAATCCAGAGGATTACGTGCTTTCACATGAGGCCAGGCTCCATCCATCTTGAGAGGCACCATCTTGCTCCAGGTCTGCAGAGTCCTCTTTAGTCAATGGGTTGATGGAAAGGATCACTTGGGAGGCATTGTAAGCCGGTTTGCAGGTGCGCTAGTCAAACTCCATTGGTCAAAACCAGTCATGTGGCCCCAACTAACTGGCAGGCTGCCTGGGAAATACAGTGTAGCTTTGTGCCCAGGAGTGCTTAACCTTCTCTTCCATGATTGTTAAATTGCAACAACATATGAAATTAAAGATATTTGGCCATTTTTAACTTAAAAAAAATAGCAGTTTCAGATAGCTTAACCTAATACTTTATGGCCCTGATCCAGAATATTCACAACCAGTTATTAAAGTAAAGTAATAATTGAATTAGTGATGGGAGAGTTTATGAGTGGGCATAAACTGGAGCAAAGGCAGAGAGGCTGCTGGGAAAGCAATTTGAATCATTTGCTAACATTAACGTGAAATGGTATGTGAGAACTGTAGAAACTAAAAGTTAAAGCTTTTTTTAGGAGTTTTTAAGAGATTTTATACGATAGTGTGCCGTTCTATTATTGTCAATATCAATACCGCATTCCTCTCTTCCCCTCAAAAATATTGTGTCAATTTAAACAAAAACATTTAGTAATTAATTTTCTTTTTATTCATAATTTTAAATAGCTGCACATGTGCATTAAAAAAACTGGCAAGCACAGAATGCAGAGCAGGATTCTTGGTGTAATAAATCAATTTCCTCTGGCATCTCTAAATCAGCAAGTAATTATTAGCAATTCTATCCAGTAGGGAATTCCCCCCTTTAAACTAATTTTCCATTTTCATGACCAGATGTAGAATCTGGTGATCAAACCAGTAAAATCCCATTTGTTGCTGTCCCTTTGAAGCTGTCTCTCAAAACCAGGTGAATACACGGACGGCACACCCATTAATTAAAAGGCAGGTTGCTCATTTATGAACTTGCATGGTTCTCTGACGGCTTTTCCTTCAGTGGTGTTTGAAGCTGCTTGGTCGTCTTTACAAAATATGCACAGAGCATGTCGCTGCATCTACAGAGCAGCTGGAGGCTGAACCAGTGTTTTCTGGTTTGTATAGTTGCCCAAACATCAGAATCCATTTTATAGTTCCTAATCACGAGATGATTCTTAACTATTGTTTTCCATTTTTAAACAAATGAGACTAAGGCTAGATTTAAGGACAATTTTCTGATTTCTTCTAACAGAGCTTGAATCCTAAGATGCGTTTGTGACTTGGGAAGGAATTCCTTACAGTGAGTGAGAAATCTTACTTTATTCGAAAGTTTTTGATGGCCCAAGTGTTACTCATTAACATTTTGGACAGTTTTACAAGTGATACTTTGTACCATGTCAAACACGATGACTTGGGAGAAATAAATACACCTCAGATTTCTCAGTTTCACCTTTTCACCTACAGGCACGCATGTGAAAGCAATAAAACTGGAGAAAGAGGATGTCTCTGGAGAGCTGTGGTAATGTGCAAACAGTGTATGAATTTCATCTTCTGGTAACTTTCTCCTGTTAGTTAACCTCAGGCAGCGTTCTGTATAATCAGTGGTCATTGACTTTGCCCAGCACATGGGAAATGGGTTTGGCCACCTCGTGCAGGGGATCCTGGGCTCTTTTACCAAAGTTTCTAATTAGGCTTTTTGAAAAATATCATATTTCAACAAATTTCATTTCGTTTTTGTGTGATTTCACATCTAACAGTTTTTAGGAATCTTCTTAGAGCTTGTCAGGTTCACCATAGTTCTGTCGAGGCTGGTTTGTGTTCTGGCAAATCTCTGATCTTTCCAACTGCTCGAAACCCCTCCATAACTCTCCAGAGCTCTCAGGATGGACAGAACGTTCCACATGGACGCACGTCTTTTCTTTCTGGCCCCTGCTAATCTCACTGCTCCTTCTCCATCCTACTTTTCACTCTGCCTCCCTTCCCACTGCCCTAGTCCGAAGACACACTACTTTCTAGGCGCAAGTTTATAGGCCACCACCTCCTGTCCTTAGTGCCTCCGTCCTTGATTCAGGCTACTTTCTCTGCCTGGAACACCTACCCCACTAAACAGACTCCTCCTTTGCACCAGGGAAGTCCCACCAGCCACCAGAATTCATACCAGGCCCGATTTCCTCCAGAAAACCCCTTGATGCAGGCATTCCAGGGGTCCAGGGACCCAAGGGCCTGGGCCGCTGTAGGTTCTTGGCTTCGTGCAAGAAAAGAATTCAAACACAAGCCAACGTAAAGTAAAAGGGAGTTTATTGGTGAAGCAGTGAGACAGAGTGGCTATTCCATGTACAGAACATTCCCACCCTAGTGGGGTTTACTTTTTTTATTGATGCTCATTTAATCAAGGGGTAGGACATTCAATTAGGGGGAGGAGGAATATTCAGGATCTTTCCATGAAAGGGGTGGAGAGTTCGGGAAAGAGTCATGGTGGCCATGTTGTGTCCTTATATGGGCTTTTTGTTTCCAATCACAGCAGCTCTGGAGTGTCATTTAGCATGCTAATGTATTACAATGAGCATATGATGAGGCTAGGGGTCACCGAAGGGTGAAACGAGTTGCCATGTTGGATCGAGCTGGTCTCTGCTGGTTCTAACCATAAATCCATCGCGGGTCTGTCCTACTATCTCCTTGATAGTCCTTGTAGCCTTTATTGATTACAGCCATTTCGCCACCTACCCTAACACCCTCAAGCTCACAACCCCTGCATCTTCCCCTAGCTCCTGCGAATTTACTCCGTTGGCAGGATTCCTCATGGTGGAATGGAATTAACCCATGTACTTGCCCACCTTCATCCCTAGACTACAAATTCTTTGTGGGAAGGGGCTGTTCTCATATACCTCTAGATTTGCAGTGCCTAGTATACTGACTGACCTGAAATTACCTAATAAATTTTGGGTGGCTAAATGGGTATATGGATGGATGAATAGTGTGGAGCAGGAAAAATGATTTTTCCCTAAACCTTTGTAGGTTCTTGGCTGAGACACCCCCGCCCATAGATTAACAGGAGAAAAGCAAGCAGAAGTTTAATAATATGCATACCTCCTGTGTACATGGGAGAGTCCCAGGAAAACAGCAACTCCCTGAGATGGCCCAAGCCACCACCTTAAGTGTCATACATACTCTTTTCAAGGCAAAAGAAGTTGTGTGTGGGGGGAGGGGTAAGACCAGTTATGGGACGTTGTTAGGCAAAGCACAGTAGACAAGAGTAAG
>PVJD01013607.1:0-33083 GCA_004026545.1 Mormoops blainvillei
AATTTGCTACAGAACTCAAAGGATTTTGCTGTTTAAGGTGTTCTATTCAAGAATGAGATGTCGTTGTCATTAGGTAGTTTTATTTACTTGAAGCAAGTAAATGAAATAGGGGATTCACATCCAAAGCTCTGTCTCTCCAAAGGGAGGTTTAACCGTTTTTTATATATACTATTTGGTTAATTACATGTTGATTTCTTCTTTTGCAGTTGACTAAACTTATCCAGTTGGATTCTGGTCAAGTTCATCCACACACAGCTGTGTCTCCTATATTTTAACATTTACCAAGAATACAATTTAGTAAGAACTGCCCAGGTCTTGAGACCCTTGTCTTATCTAACACAATGATTGTTTTCTCTATCTTATGCCATGGCTTCTAAGCCCTAATAAAGAACATATCATAGGTATGATAATTAGTGCCATCCCGCTTTCATGGTTTTCAACCTAATAATGCTGCCTGGAAATCCTCCCACAAAACTTTAGTCAGTTCCTGATTTCACTTGTCACAACAGCTCTTCTAAAGCTACATCACTATCCTCAAATCCAATACCTAATACTGATCCCAATATTCTCAGTAGACAGAATCAGTTCTTAGTTTACAGAGGAAAAATACAAGCAAGGGTGTGAATTCCAGTAATTATCTGCCCTTGGTTAAGTGAACAAGCCAGAGAAAGTGCCTCAGTCAGCAATTCTTGGGAGATCCACCACTGTCCAACTACCTTCACATACAAGGTCTGTCTGGAAAAACTCCAGCCATTGTTAATGTAACAAGAACAGTTTGTGGGACATCTATGTAACCTAGTAGCCAAGGAGAGTGGACTTGAATGCGCATATGTGAACAATGACAACTTTACTGTTCTAGTCAGTTGGAGTAGTAGACGCCGTTGAGTGAGCATGTGTACTGTGTGGCCATTTCAATCAAAAGTAAGTAGAGCAATGTATGTACATCAAATTTGGCATTAAGCTTGCACATTTATCCATGGAATCTATTCAGATGTTTCAGAAGGCCACAGCTATGGGCAACTGGTTATTGGCAGCTTCATCATGACAATGCGCCCACTCATGCATCACATTTCGTGCAGTTTTCTCACAAAACATCAAATAACCCAGGTGACTTAGCCCTGCTACAGCCCAGATTTGACACCCTGCAACTTCTGGCTTTTCCCAAAACTAAAATCACCTTTGAAAATGAAGAGATTTCAGACTATCGATGAGATTCAGGAAACACAATGGCGCAGCTGATGGCAATTGGGAGAACTGTGTGAGGTCCCAAGGTGCCTACTTTGAAGGGGACTGAGGTGTCATTGTCATATGTACAATGTTTATTGTATCTTGTATCTTCTTCAATAAATGTCTCTTTTTCATAGTGTATGGCTGGATACTTTCTGGACATATCTATTCTCCTAGGTTCGTACTTGGGAGAGCTTGACATTTTTACCTCCTATTTTAGAAGCTAAAACATTCTATTACCCTTGTGTCCAAGATCAAACTCTCCACTGGAGTCTTGGATCTCATCCCTTCCCTTTTCAGAAACTGCATGCACCAGTCATCTCTTTCTTCTGCATCTTCAAGCTTCTCTTTCTCCTAGCTCTTTCCTCATCAGCATATGAACATTCTCAAGCCTATACCATCCTTTGAAAAATCCTCCCTCAATTTTATGAGACTTTCCAGCTGCTGCCTGATATTTCCCTTTCCAAGCTTATTGGAAGTATACCCATTTACAGTCTCTATTTCTTCAATGTCCAATGTTCCAATTATACATTGCTGTGTAGTAAACCACCCCAAAACTTGGGGCTGAAAACAATAATCATTTTATTATACTCATGACTGTGTGGGTGAGTAATTTGGGAAAGGCTCTCTGGATAATTCTTCTGTCCCTTACGGTATCTACTGGTCCCTCAGTGGTATCTAACTGGTGTCTAGGTTTATCTGGAGAGTCCAAGATGGTTTCCTTCATGCCTGGTAGCTTAGTGGAGTCATGTAGAACACTGGGCACAGATAGGCTACTCTCTTTCCATGTTCTCACGATCTCTCCATATGATCTGTCTAGCAGCATGATCGGATATTTTACATGATTGCTCAGGGCTCCAAAAGACCAAGGCAAAAGTTGCAAGGTAACTTGACTTCTAAGTTACCCTTGGAAATCAAACAGCATCACTTCCCTGCATTCCATCAGTTAAACATATTTACAGGGCCCACAAGAATGGGGATTACACAAGGGCCTGATTACTGGGAGAAATGGTTAATAAGAGCCACATGTTAAAGCCTACCACACCATGTACTTGTCAAACCACAGCAGTCTGGCAACGCTCCTTGTTATTCCACTGAAATTGCAATCTCTGAGGCAAAGACTTCTTAGTTGTTAAATCTGATGCATGGTTTTCAATACATGCTTTGTTTGCTTTTATGCTGAATTGTACCCTTGGGGAAACTCTCCTTCATTGGCTTCTGTATACCATCTTTCCTGGCTTGCCTTTCACTTTCTGTTTCTCAGTCTCCTGAGCGGCTTATTTCTTATGCTATCTCTTAACTACTGGATTTTTTTTAATCAATTCTTTTCTCACTCTGCACACTGTGGATCTTGAGAAGGAATATATCATCCAAGAAGGACTCCTCGTGGTTAACTGGGCACAAATTTCTAACTAGAGTCTAATAGTCATTTCTGACAGAGGCCTCTCACAAACATTGCATATCAGGGAAAAGCCACAGACTGAGCTGCCAAGCCTCCTGCACTGAGTTCCAGCTGTCTGAGAGACCTTTATAAAGGAGTTTCTAGAGCCCTCCAATAAAAAATGTATACCTATATCCTTATTTGCATTTTTATTGACCAATAAGAGAACGGTCCACAATGACCAATCAGGACATATAATTCTGGCCAATCAGGACAGTGCTATTTGAACCAATCAAACTGCGCAAATTTGGATTCCCCATTTCCATAAAAATGTACCAATCTGGGACCATGGTTGGGGCTTTCTCTATATCAGTAGGCCTCTTTGTCTCAGGGGAGCACACTTTTGCTTACCCCTTTTAGAAGCTGTTTACCTGAATAAATTTTCTCCTTTTACTACAACCCAGACTGGGGACTCCTACTGGCATTGTTGGCAGCAAACTTTTATTAAAATGCTGTCTGGTTATATCATCTACACCTCATCTATAACTTATCTACTGGTAATTCCTCAATATATTATATATTTCCATCCCAGATCTTTCTCCAGTCTTTCAGATTCAAATGAACTCAGACTGGCTGTCCCACAGGTTCCCAAACATGGACACAGCTTCTCCAATTAAACTTGCACTCTTATATTTGCTATTCTGTACTAATCATCCTTCCAGATGCCCAAAGTAGAAACTTGGAAGTCATCCTGAACTCTGTCCACTCTCTAATTCCCCCTCCAATACTTTGTCACTAATCTCCAATCATTCAACCAGCTAAAAAGCTCTTCAATTTATGCACCCCTCTCCATTCCAGGTAATAGGTCAGGCAGAGGGCTGGTAGCCTGTCATTCTGATCTATAAATTGCATAGAAATTATAGCTTACTGCAATAAACTCAAATAATGTTTTTTTTTTCTTTAAAAAATCAGAGATGACCAAGAGATAACAGGATGGGGGATATTTAGAGTGAAGCTCCTCATGAGGAGAGGCACTCAGGTTGGTGGCAGTGGAATTCTGTCTGTCCAGGAGAAATTTATTTCAGCTCATGGGAAGGCCCAAGTGGGGGATTGTAAAGCTTCTCATATCATCTTGAAACTTCATCACATTTGACTTATCTGTTTCTAAAACAAACTGCCTTTATCAAGCCATATCATTGAGAGCTGATATGCAGATCCTGGGTGAAATTTCTTACTACCCAACCAGAACATTCTCACTACATTGGCCACAGGTTACACAACAGTGACCAGACAGATTCTGGATTCCAGTAAATGACCAAGTAGCTTCTATCGAGCCCACCTTCCTTCAAATATAACAATATATTCTGTACAAAATATTAAAAAAACACCCAACTACCTGAAAGTATTAAAAAACAACTCAGAGCAGGCAGAAACTGGAAGAGAATCTACCAAGGGTGTCCAACCTGTGGCCCATGGATCACATGCCGCACAGGCTGGCTGTGAATGCAGCCCAACACAAAATCGTAAATTTATTTACAACATGATGAGTTTTTATTTAATGTGTGGTCCAAGACAACTCTTCTTCCAGTGTGGCGTGGAGATGCCAAAAGGCTGGACACCCCTGAACACTAAAAGATAGAATTAGAACTAGGTGAGATTCCCATTTTTAAAGCTGTTAGCCAAAGGGAAGGCCCAAATCAGTGATCCGATGGGTGGATAAAACTGAGGACAGAGTAAAATCCTGAATGGAGTGATCCTGACAGGGTGAACACTAAATTCTCTGTACAAATGCTGTGAAAATCTCTGGCCAACCTCTGAACCATACATGCAGGACCAGTCTCCAAACAGCCCATATAAAGTTAAAAGAACTGAATAGAAAGTTTAGCTGCTGCTTACCACAGGGGATACTGAATATGGAATTTGAATTCAGTCAACTGCCTGCTAAAACAACAATAACAAAAAATCAATACTTTTCAGAGGGACATAATGGAATCCAGATTTTCTACAACAAGGGTTGCCAACACTCAGGCCATGGACCAGTACTGGTACATGGCCTATTAGGAACTGGGCTGTGCTATAGAAGGTAAGGCGAAGATGAGCAAGTAAAGCTTCATCTGTATTTACAGCTGCTCCCTGCCACTTGGATTACCACCTGAGCTCTGCCTCCTGTCAGATCAGCATGGCATTAGATTCCCATAGGAGCATGAACCCTACCGTGAACTACACATGCGAGGGATCTAGGCTGCATGCTCATTATGAGAATCTAATGCCTGATGATCTGAGGTGGAGCTGAGGTGGTGATGCTAGTGCTAGGGAGCAGCTGCAAATACCAATTATTAGAGGAGAGGTTTGACTGGCCACAGACCATAATAAATCAATTGCTTGCAGACTCATAGTAATATCCTATAAGTGAGTGGCAGGTGACAATTAAGCTGCACCTGGTGACAGGATTTATAGTGGCAAGTGAGTTGATGTACTTCAATTGTACAGCTGCATCTGGTGGCAGGCTTTAATTCAGAATCCAACACTTATTTTGGTCTGTGCATTATCCACCCATTATTTTATTTACCACTTCCATCTGTGCCTCTTTCCCCACACTGCACAGTTGTCTCAGTCACAGTTTTGGTAAGCCCACATGTTAACCCTAGCCAAAATGAGTAAAACACAAATGTTGTTGGAGACTTTCTTTGAAAAGGGGGAAAGACCCAATGATAAGACAGCAAAAGACTCTAAGACTGCCAACAAAAAGAAAACTGTATTTAAAAGAAAAGTCCAAGTGTCCTACGTAAATTACAGGTCAATTGCAACAGGATATTCACATTCAAGCCCCCTTTGTATGTGGCAATATACAAACATGTGGCAACCAGCTACCCAATGAAGTCATGAAACCTTCAATACTGCTTCACCAGATGGAGACCAAGCAGCCTACATTAAGACAAGCCTTTGGAGCTTTTGAAAAGAAAAAAAAAAACAACACAAAGAACAGAAGCAATTACCGATGGTCACCACTTCATCAGATCTGTCTGCACTGAGAGCATCATCCTTAGTGGCTAACCTCATTGCTAAAGCTGAGGAGCCCTTTACTATTGGTGAGGAGGTGATCTGCCTGCTGCTAAGGACATCTGTCATGAACTTTTAGGAGAGGCTGCAGTTCAAAAGGTCGCATGCATTTCTCTTTTGGCTAGCACCATAACTAGGTGAATTGGTGAAATAGCAGAGGATATTGAGCACAATTGTTAGAGATTATTAATGAGTCACTATGGTACACAATCCAGGTTGACTCATCTACTGCTGTTGACAGCAAGGCAACAATGCTTGTTTTTGTGCAATATATTTTTCAGGAGGATGTGCATGAGGGTATGTTATGTGTACTTTGTTGCCAACCAACACCGCAGCTGCATAACTGTTCAAGTCTTTGAGTGATTACATATCAGGAAAACTGAATTGGTCATTTTGTGTTGCTATATGCACAGACAGAGCAGCTGCCATGACTGGACAGCGTTCTGGTTTCACTACCTGGGTCAATGAGGTTGCTTCTGAATGTGAGTCTATGCACTGTGTCATCCATAGAAAAATGCTGGCTAGCTTAAAAATGTCACCTGAACTTAAGGTTTTACAGGATGTGATTAAAATTATCAACCACATTAAAGTACACGCCCTTAACTCACATCTTTTTGTGCAGCTCTGTGAGGAGATGGACACAGAGCACACACGTATTCACTTATATACAGTAGTGAGATGGCTTTCTAAAGGAAGAACACTGGCCAGAGGTTTTGAGCTACAAGAGCCACTCCAGAGATTTCTTTTAGGTATACAAGTCACCACTTGCAGCACATTTCAGTGACACAGAATGAGTTGCAAAACTTGCTTACTCGTGTGACATATTCAACCTGCTTAACGAACTCATCTGTCACTTCAGGGAAGAATGACAACTGTGTTCAAGTTGGCAGATAAAGTAGCTGCATTCAAAGCCAAACTGGAATTATGGGGGTGACAAGTGAACATTGGGATTTTTGACATGTTTCACACATTAGCAGAGATTTTGAAAGAGACTGAGCCAGGGCCTTCTTTCTCCCAGCTGGTGCATGATCACCTGTCTCAGCTTTCAGAAGAGTCTGAGCATTATTTTCCAAATACAAAAAAACCCTTAAACTGGGAAGGAATGGATCCATGACCCATTTGTGAATAAGCCAGGTAAATCAACTTTGTCTGCGCTAGAAGAGGATCAACTGTTTGAGATCACACATGACAGCGCCATTATAAGTATGTTTGAGACAACCTCAAATCTCCATATGTTCTGGATTAAAGTCAAGGCAGAATATCCTGAAATTGCCATAACAGCACTGAAAAGCCAGCTTCTGTTCACAACATCCTATCTTTGTGAAGCAGGGTTTTCTGCAGTGACAGCAACCAAAACGAGATTACGGAGTAGACTGGACTTGAGTAACACACTTCAGGTGTCACTGTCTCCCATCACCCCCAGATAGGACCATCTAGTTGTAGAAAACAAGCTGAGGGCTCCCACTGACTCAGCAGTATGGTGAGTCGTATAATTATTTCATTATATATTACAATGTAATAGTAACAGAAATAAAGTACATAATAAATGTAATGTGCTTGAATCATCCCAAAACCATCCCCCCACTCCCAGTCCATGGAAAAGCTGTCTTCCATGAAAATGGTCCCTGGCGCTGAAAAAGTTGGGGACCACTGCTCTACAACATGTCCTCTACAATGTTCAGGAGACAAATCAAAATGACTGGACGTATTGGAAACAAACAAACAAAAAAAAATGTGACCCGTACTAAAGAAAAAAGGCAGTCAATGAAGACTGGCCCCAAAACAACCTAGATGTTGGAATTAGCAGACAGAAGTTTTTAAACAGCTATTGTAAACTGTGCCTGAGGACATAGAGGAAAATATGCTCATAATTAATAGTGACCAGTTGCATTCCATCCAGGCAAAAATGACCAGCCTGTAGATATGGGCAACTGGCTCAAGGTCTAAAAGACGCATGGCAAGTCTGGACAGGAGATACAGTACCCACTGGCATTGTTTTAGTTTGGATTCTCATTGTTTCTCATGTAGACTATTTAAAGTCTCATAAATTGTCTCCCTGCTTCAGGTTGATATTTACTATGACCCCCTACACATACACACCTACTCAGACACTAAACACACATACTTTGATTCCAGAATTAACTTTAGAACAGTTTTAATCAGGACTTTATTGATTGCAAATGATAGAAACACAACTTTAACTTGAGCAAAAAAAAATATTGGAAGTCTCACATAATCATGGGAAGGGCAAAGATGTAGTTGGGCATCAAGGGCAAGTAAAAGCAGTGACTTGAACACTGATAGGAATCTACTGCCTAGCCTGTATGCTGACTGCACTATCTCAAACAAGCTCCCTCCTGTGGCAATAAAAGGGCCACCAGCAGCTTCAGGCCACATATTCCCCAATGTGCCACAGAAATGGGACACAATATTTCTCCTCATTTAAGTTAGAAAAAAAATTGAAAAGAAGGATTTTGATTGTTCTGATCTAGATCACACACCCACATATCAACCAATGAAATCAACTGTGGCTAGGAAGATAGAGTACTATGATTGAAAGGCCCTACCAGAGCTACGGGGCTGGACAGGAGAGAAGTGCCCTCCTCAAAAAACAGAGGGCTTTGTCTCCAAGAGAAAGAAAAGATGTAGGATAAACAATGAAAGTCTAAAAGGTTTACTGTATTCTCTACCTCAGTTGGTGGTAATCCCCATCCTCCATGCAATCATTCATGGCAGGCTCCTGGAATTTTTCTTATAGCAGAAACTGCTAGTTGTCCCCAATATCTATTCTCCGCTTCCCTCCACCTGGCATTTTGCTACTTGGAACATGTATGTGATGGCTGGAGCTCTATCTTTGTACCATGAGGAAAACTGTCACATTGTGGAGATGATGGGACATCAAGCTCTTCAGGGTTTATCATGAAAGAGAAATGAGTTTCCATCCTGTTTAATTCATTATTATTTTGGATGTCTGATAACTCATAACTGTACCTAATCCTGGTGCCCCCCACTCCCTACCTCTAATCAAGACAAAACAATTTAGAAGTTAAGTGCTCCAGCCAAATAATTGGGCTTGAATCTAGGCACTGTCACTTACTGGCTCTTTGATTCTCAGCAAATTGATTCTCTCTCTGTGTATCTCAGCTTCCTCATGCATAAAATGACAATAATATTATCTACCACCTAGGTTGGTTGTGAGAATTTATGCAAAATAATTCATGTAAGCACTGAAAATAGTATCCAACACATAAGTGCTCAATGAGTGTTAGCTACCAGTTTCAGTGCCTGCCAGTTTTACCTACTAAAGACCTGGGGAGGCAGTTCCTACCTCCACAGCCCAAGTCCCACTTTACTCCACTCCAATTAGCCCTGCCTCCAGTCACATTCCTCCATAGCATCCTCCATGCCATGTCAGCCTGACCTTTCTAGAACACTCCAATCTGACCAGGTCATGCCTGTATGAATCCCCTTGATGACTCTCCATTATCTATGGAATGAATACTTAACTCCCTAACCTGGTGACCTAAGTCCTTTTGGGTGAGGGTTCAACAGGCCTTTCTGAATTCACCTTCTGCCACTCCTCCACCAACAACCACACCCAGACTGCACTGGAACTATTATCTACCACCACCTCCTTACTTACCTCAAAAATATCAATTGTTCCCACTCCTTCCCTCCTGAACTTTTTCCTCCCTTGGCTTCTGTGGCACCACACTCCCCTGGTTTTCTTTCAATCTGCTGGGCTCTTCCTTTTCCATTTTTCTCATGAGTTTCTCATTCTCCAACCCCCTGGTAAGTGTCAGGGTTCCCTCCTTACTCCACCACCTGTTTCACTTCATGTCCTTCCCCTGAGTGACGGCATTCACTGGTAAGCTTTCAAGCTCCAACTGCATGCTGTGACTCCCAGATCTTCACTGATGACCTCTCGCCTGAACTCCGGTCTCAAACATCCTGATGGATAGTAATTCCTGAAGACCACACAGACACAATCTGATCATGTCTAAAATGGAACTCATCTTCTCCATCCCAAACTTGCTTCTCCTCTTTACTCTGAATCTGTTGGTGGCAACATCATCACCCAAGCCAGAAACCTGTAATTCTTCATTCTCTCTATTTTCTGCATCTAAGTAATCACCAAATCCTGCCAAATTTACATCCTCAGTAGCTCTCCAATCTGTTTTCTTTCCCTATGCACTGCCATTGTCCTAGTCTGGCTCTATCATCTTCTCTAACATGGTCATTCTCTCCACAATAGTCCCCTCTGCTTCTGGTCGGTCATGCTTCCAACACAACTTGCAACCTGAGTTACATACCTGTAGTGAAAACTTGTACTTGGCACTGCACTGCTTGGAACTCTTCACTGGTTCTCATTGCCCGGTCAGATGAAATTATTCCTTTCCCCATACTTGTTAAATACCTCCTATATACCAGGGACTATGCTAGGTATTAGGAATACAATGTTGAGCAGGAAATGGCCCCTGCTTTTTAAGAAGAAATTTGCCATCTATCTGGGAAGACAGATACCTAACCACATCCTGATAACATAATATAATAAGTTCTGTGATAGATACATTCACAGAGCATTACAGGAGTATAAGGCAGTTCCTTGCGCTCAGAGACCTGTATCTTCCTAATCTTTGTATTCTCCAACATCTGGTACCAGGTCTGATTCAACAGAGAATTGTTTTCGAAAATCAAACAGATGATCTTCTCTGACTTCAGTTTCTCTCTATGTAAAATGGCTTACAGCTCACATATCAAAGCAATGCAATCTATGTCCTGTTTGAATAAACCAAATGCAATTTTTACAACTGAGAAGACCAAGTAAATTTGAACACTGGTTAGATATTTGATGATATTAAGGTATTATTGCTAGGGTATTTTTAGTGTTATAATGGTACCATGGTGTTTTTAAAAATGCCTTATCTTTTATAGGAATGTAAAAAAGTATGTAAAAACGAAATGATTAAATGAAATATTATCTGGGATTTGCCCGAAAATAATCCAGTGGTGTTGGGTGGGAATATAGCTGAAACAAGACTGGTCACACCTATGTTAATAACTGTCAAAGCAAGGTGATGGAAAAATAATTGACAAAATCAATCTCTCGGGGTTTTGTGGGAATTCGATGGTCTGCTTTTATAAAATTTCTGATATAGTGCCTGCTGTCTCATAAAATGTTAGTATTGCTTCTCCCTTCACCCCTTTAACTCTATCCATGGGGACGTAGCAGGAGAAACAGCAGGTCAGTGTTGTGTGAACTAGAAGCCAACAACATCTCAGGAACTGGAAATACACTCAACACCATTTCTCTCCTCCGCATGGTAAAAAAAAGAGCAGCTAGATTGCCAGATGACTTCCAAGCAGCCTTGGGTAGGAACGGCAGTGCTCCAAGACCAGCAGTAAAAGGGGAAAGAAATCACGGCTTGAACTTTTATGAAAAGAAGAGAAAACACTGCCTCAAACATAAATAGGAACTCTTCGCTGGAAAGGGCTGGTCTTTCTCTGCTGCTTAAATCCCTTTGCAATACTGCCACCTGGTGGCTCTCTAGCATCGCTTTACCTTGTTTCCGGATGAAGTGTGATCTTAGTTCTGTCTGCACTGTGAAAATTCTGGAAGGGAACAGCCCTTTTCAATGAAATGTTCCCTGAACTGCTCAAAGTTGAGCATATCGTATCATATCCCTCATGCTCTCCTAAGTGCCTTGTACTCAAGCTCTGTTATAGCACCTGTCACTGTGTTAGGGTTGAATACCTGTGAGCATTCATTCCTTCACCCAACAAACTATAAATTAAGTGCCGTACCTAGTAGGACAGACACTTAAGGACTGAGTTAGACATGGGAAACACAACAGTGAATAAAAGTAGCTGAGCATATAAACAGAGAATTAAGCATGTAAAAAGAGAATTAATTAGACACTTCCGCACCCACTATAAAACAAATGGTTATTTTAATATTTAACATTTGCTGAGCACTTCATATAGGCCAGAAAATTGTCTAAGTCCTTTGTGTATACATGTATTAACATATTTAACTCTTACAACAATTCTATAAGATAGGTTACATTATTATCCTCATGCTACAGATGAAGCAACAGAGGCACAAAAAGGTTAGGTAAATTGTCCAAGGTCACAGAACTAGGAAATGCTAGAGCTCAGATTCAAGCCTAGCATGAGTCCAGAGTCTATGTATATTAAAAAAAACACCAAACTACTGCCCATGTCCCCATGCCCGCTTAATGACTGAGTAAATAAAAACCTGGGATCTCTGAAATCCTAGGAGAGGAAAGCTCAGGTAATACAATTTCCTTTTAGGAGAAGTGGATCTTGAAAAAATGTCTGCCAAGAAGGACTCCTTGTGTTTAACTGGGCACAAATTCATAACTGTAGTCTAGCAGCCTTTGCCTCCAGAGGCCTTTCACCCACTCTGCATTTCAGAGGATACCTGTAGACTCAGATACCAAGCCTCCAATACACTGTTCCTGCCAACTGAGCAGACCTTTATGAAGGAGTTCTTGGAATCATTTTTCTACCAATGGCCCAAGACCTACCCCATCCAATCAGAACTGCCCCGCTATATCCCAATTTGCATCAATACTGACCAATTACAGTGGCCCCAAAACAACCAATCAGAACGTGCAAAGCAGATGATTAGGATAGTGCTATCTGGACCAATCACACTGTGCTAATTTGGATTCCTTATTTACATAAAAACAGACCACTCTGGGACCAACACAGGGACTTTCTCAATAAAAAGTGGACTTTTCCTTTGTCTTCCTGGAGTGCACTTTTGGTTTCCACTGGAGGCTGATTTCCCAGGTTTGCAAACTGTTCATTTGAATAAGGCTTCTCCTTTTACCACACTCAGATCGGACATTCCTGTTGGCATTAGATTGGTGGTAGTAATCTTGTTGACAGAGCTTACGCTGATCAAGAACTTGACTCCATCCCTCTGAATCTGCCTCTGTGGGGTCCCTCTGCTGGATCCCTGCCTCTATTGCAGCCCTGTACACTCACTTTAATGATCTGTCACATTGAATTATGGAGGTATAAACCAAAAATACCTCCATACAACTCTTCCTAACATGATGGAACCATGCTCACATTTCCAAGAAGATGCTACCAAATTCTAAAGGTGCACAAAACTGAAATAAAGCAATTACAGGAAGCGCCGAACATAGTTTCAAATATGACCGCACCTGCAAGGTTTTCAGGTTTTGTGCATTTTGGTATCTGGATTTGTGGCTAGACTCACAGATTAAAAATATGGCTGCCCTGTGGTGAGCATTTACTCTGTGCAAGGCATTGTGCTTGGCACTGTTTGACCATTATTCCATTTAATCTTCTCACTGAAACTGTGAGGCAGGTAGATTTTCCCATTTCACAGATAAAGATAATAAGGCTGGAGAGGTTAAGTAAATTTCCCAGGGTCATACAGCTATTAAACATATAAGCAGAAAATCCAGGGTTTGAAGTAGTCTGGCATCAGAACCTGAGTTCTTGACCTTATGATATACTGCCTCCCCCTCTTATTTTTTTGATCATTGCCTAGTCTCTGGCCTTGTCCCAGGGATAAGCCTGGGATTTATTCTTGCAGTGGCTCAGTGAGGGAAATTAAATTAACTGCTTCTTACTCAACATGTATTTTCTTCAATTAACCAGTGCATACCCATTCTTGCAGAACCAGGTCAATTCTCACACCTCCTGCAGAAAGATTTCCCTGATTACTCTAGCCCACCACTTACTGGCTCATTCAATAAATGTTTGTTTCCCCTTTTTTAGTATTGTTCTCTCCCAAATTTCTACTAAAGGAAAGGTCGAAGTCTGACAAACTTTCTGAGCAATACAGTGAATAGTAAAGGTGAGCTGGTGGCCCATCTGTGGAGAAGAACTTTGGCTCAAAAGTATCCCCAGGTTTTCAGAGGTCTATGAGCATAGAGACAGCCTAGTAGAGGCAAAAACATCATCTCACTGGCTGTCCATATTTTTCACCCACTGGCCTACTCTTGATCACAGCCCAGCCTCAGCTCCAGGACTGTTCTTTAGAGTCTTGAAGACACAGGAAGAGGCCACCTTCAGAATTTTCATTAGTCCAAATCCTGACCACAGCTAAGAAGTTCTGACCCAAATATCCACACACCAAGGTTGTTATTTTATATAGAAATCTGATTGTACCCTAAATAGAATAAAAATCTATGAGTAGGGGCTTTCAGAATGGCACAATAAGAACCTCTGAAGATCTACTCCCCCATACAGCAATGAGAACACAGGAAAAAGGTGTTATAATCAACTTGTTCAGAACTCTGGAAAGGAACCAAAAGCTTGCATGAGTCCAAGGAATATTTATTAAAAAAAACAAAACACTACTGAATCTTGCTAAGAACACAGATCTTTGGAGCCTTTTAACTTGCTTTATTCCCATCCCCCTCTCTCCTGCTCAGTGGTAGTCTTGAAAATGAGCAGCCTCATACCCATGGTAAACTATGGAAACCAATCTCCCAACCATCACTGGAGGGATCAGAACAGCTTGGAGGTCCTCAAAAACTCCCATCCCCAGGGCACTGTTACTACATGTTCTGTCTGTCAGCACCCCCAAATTTGTTTTTAGTAAAAAATTAAAACAACCAAAATAAAATTCCTGAAAACACTTTCCTATGTAAAATTCCTTAATTTCCTCAGGTTCATTCCCATGCTTTGTTTCTCTAATACCTATTTGTTACACACACGTGGAACATACATGTCTCCCCTCTAGGCTTTGGATAGTACATACACACAAGTGTCTGTTTTTCTCGTTTTAATAATAATAATAATAATAATAATAATAATAATATATAGACAGATAGATGATAGATAGATAGATAGATAGATAGATAGATAGATATAATAATACCTAGCATTGAAACAACACTTACTGTTTGCCAGGCACCACCCTAGGTGCTTCACCTGTATTAACTCTGCAAATCCCCATAACAACCCTCTGTTTTACAGATGAGGAAACTGAGGCATAGAGACCTTAAACAACTTTCTCAGGGTCATCGAAGGCTATAGTGTGTGGAGCCCAGATTCCAACACAGGCAGTTTTACTCTAGAGTCTGTGCTCTTGATCTGGGCAAGCCCCCTTAGTGCCTCAGATGGAGCAGTTCTTATAAACCATGTGGATTAGGATTGGATTGAGGTTAAAGTGGCTTTCCTACTCCTACTCCCTCTGCCCCAGATTTTAAATCTTAAAGACTATAGGCACCACAGACAACAGAGTGGGTAATTTTCATGTACAGGCATACCTTGAAGATATTGTGGGTTCAGTTCCAGACTACCACCATAAGGTGAATAGTAATGTTTTTGCCTTCAGTTCTTAAAAAATGCAACATCTGTGAAGTACAATAAGGTAAAACATAAGAAAATGATATATGCCTGTATACATTTATTCAAATCACTTTGACCCAGAGATGGGAGTCAGGAAGAAGAACGATTGCAGTAGAGCTAAAGAAAGGATATCTTCTACATAACCCAATAAGTAAAAGCAAGGGGAGAAAAAAAGACCACCTTGCTAGGGGAGAGAGAATTCAGCTGGGTGGGCAGGGGATTCCCTTAGTGAAGCCTCAATTAGGAGTTACCAGGATGATGATCACGGGGTAGTGAGTACAGAAGCTAAAAGCTATGGGGTCTTTTCCATCCTGATACTTGTTTTTCAGCCATACCCATAGCCTCCATTACCTGGCGTCAACGCCACTAAGACAGCAGGGCCTCTTGGGCAACCCTGGGTCCCAGCCAGAGCATTCTATGTAATGCCAGAGAGCAAGGCCACTAAAGGGCAGCTTCGGCAATGAACTGTGCTTTAATGAAATACTTTCCCAAGAAAGTTTTTACATAAAATGAACACATTCCGTGCCCAGGACATCACATTTTTCTTTTATCAGGACACTAATGGAAGAGTTCAGTAGGAGCTGCCTCACAGTCCTCAGAACTACCAAGGAAAGATAAGTGGTGCAAGAGAGCAGTGGAAAAATACAAGTATAGAAAAAGTGAGGGTTTGCTGGCTTTCTCCTTTCATGCATTTATGCAATGCATGAAATAAGAACTTGTGATAAGTAAACAATAGCCACACCCCTAAAGGTTTTTGTTACACATGAATGCCTATTTACACCCATTACTTAGTCCAATAAATATTTACTGAGTCCCTACTATGTGCCAGGCACTGTTCCAGGCACTAGGGATATATCAGTGAACCAAACAGATAAAATGTTTTGCCCTCATAAAGCATACTCCTTTCACCTGCTCTTCCTCTCCTTTTCCCCCTTTATCTTATAGAGGACATCGAGCTGTGAATAAGGAGATTGTGCTCGGTCCTAGCTCTGCTACTAATTACATGTGTGGTCTTCACTAGCATCTCCAGGCTCAGGTGCCCTGTCTGCAGATCCTGAAGAACAAAACAGCCATCTTGGAGCTATGGGGAAGCCCTGTCCATCTGATGGTCATTGGCACCAATTCAATGGCAACAGGAATCCCCAATTTGGGGTGTGGTCAAGGAAAGTTTATTGCGTGCAAACAGCTCAATGGTGATACAGCACAGCTGAAGAGCAGCTTAATTGTGATGCAGCATGGTTGTAAAAACAGCATAGCTGTGAGGTGGCCCTCTGGCCTGGACCTCTTCAGCTAGGAAGCTCAGCTCTGTTCTGCTCCTGCTCCACCAATTCAATGCCAACAGGAATCCCCAATTAGGGGTGAAGTGAAGAAGGAAACTTTATTTAGTGTAAACAGCTCAATGGTGATACAACATGGCTATGAAGACAGTACAGCTGTGGAATAGCTCAGTTGTGATCCAGCATGGCTGTTAAAACAGCATGACCATGGAACAGTTCAAATGTGAAAGATCATAGTTATAAAAACAGGATGGCTGTGAGGCAGCTCTTTGGCCAGGCATCCCTCCAGCTGGACAGCACTGCTCTGCTCCTTGTTGGCCTGCTCTGGTGAGACATCTTCGGTGTTTCAGCTCAGCCAGGAAATGCTGTCTTCAGTCTTTGGTGGAAAGGAAAAATGTGCTCCAGGAGCCACAGGGGAGCTGGTATATATAAACAGAAGTCCCTGCCCCTGGTCCCTGATTAGTCTGTCCTCATGCAAATGAGGACTCCGAATCCACACACTTTGATTGGTCCAAAAGGCACTGTCCTGATTGAACAGAATGCAACTGCTCTGGTCAGTGAAGGAGCTGATGAAGCATGTAGCTGTGCTTCTGTGATTGGACAGGGAAAGCCTCAGTCCTATTGCTTGACATAGGATTCCAAGGACTCCTTTATAAGGGTTGGCTCGGATGGCAGAAACAGTGCAGGCGGGCAGTTCAGTGCAGGCTTCTCTGTGAAGTGCAGTTTGAGTGAGAGGCCCCTGTTTAGGAATGGCTGCTAAGCTCTGTTTTTAAAAATTTGAGTCCAGTTAGCCATTGGGAGCCCTTCTTAGTAGGTATCTTCTTTCTCAGGTTCCATCCCCCAGATTAATCTAATAAAGACTCTGTTTCCTAGGGGCATGCAGGCCAGAGAGCTGTAATAAAAATTGAAGGTGACAGAAAAAGAGAAACAGGGGAAGATGAAAAGGAGAACAGGAGACCTAAAAGATTCCCAAACAAGTGGCACTGACTATAGGCCTTGAGTGTTGGATAAGAGCTGGGTACATGTGAATGGACAGGAGTGCTTTTCAAGGTAAAATATAAAGGGAATATGAAGATCCTGTAGTAAGAGAGGGATGATCAAGGCCCCTAGGGAAGTGAAAAGTGTAGCCTGGTGTGGCTGGAAGACACTAAAAAAGACCAAACACTAATTCACATGAATTTTTTAAATGAAACAAGAAATGGAGACATTTTCTACTTGTCCCATAACCATGACATCAGTTGGTGATTTTACTCAACATTTATAACCAATATCTTTGAGTGCTTACTGATTACACAATTCCAATAGGACTTCTATTCTGACTTATAGATAGAATGAGTTACCTGGCAAGAGTTATTTGTGTATGTAAAATACATATAAACATATATCGAAGCTTTTAAAGAGAACCAGATTCTGCCAGATTAAAAGAATGAAACTCCTATTTCCAACATGTCATTGGAAATAACATTATGTGTTTTCCAACCTCATACAATGAGATAGAGGAGAACAAACATCTCTAACCCTCTTGTTACTAAGTCCTGTTACCAAGGAAGATTGAAGAGCTAACAGTCCTCACAGGCAGTTTCAACACTAACACTATCAGTGCCTTATGTGAACACCTCAGATAAGCTATGCTGAGGCAGGTCTTCATGTAACCACAGCAAAGTAGAAATTACTTTTTTTATAAATAACTCAAGAAAATTGACTGAAAATGATTAGTGGGATTTTCTCAAAGGATTGTTACCACAGGCAACTATAATATTGAATCTTGCTATTCACTGACTAATTTGCCAGCGTTAGTATAAGTAGTTTTTCCTTACAAAAATAAAACCTACACTCCTGTTAATTTTAATCAAGATTTTCAGTTAAATAAATAATTAAATTGCTCAAGATCTTATTTTAAAAGAAGTGCAAATGTGATACTGAGTGCATTTCGTGCCCAGGACATCACATTTTTCTTTTATCAGTACACTAAAAGAAGTGCAATTACCTGCAGAAATTTCATTTAGTGTACTGGGTGACTTCTCTTTCCACTCTTCTCTCTTCTGTCTACTTCCGTCCACATTAGTGTGTCTGGGACCAAAGAGCCCAGGAGCAGCAAAGCTAGTTCTTGGTCTAGTGTGGAAATCCCACTAATCATTTTCAGTCGATTATCTTGAGTTACTTATAAAAAAATATAATTTCTACTTTGCTGCGGTTACATGAAGACCTGCCTCAGCATAGCTTATCTGAGGTGTTCACATAAGGCACTGATGGTGTTAGTGTTGAAACTGCCTGTGAGGACTGTTAGCTCTTCAGTCTTCCTTGGTAACAGGACTTAGTAACAAGAGAGTTAGAGATGTTTGTTCTCCTCTATCTCATTGTATGAGGTTGGAAAAAAGATAATGTTATTTCCAATGACATGTTGGAAATGCTTTGTCACTATCCTGTTTTTCCTCTACCAACTACTTGCCTTCCTTGTTCCTTTTACTCCAATCCTTTGTGTTAACCAGTCTTCCTACCTCTGTTTGGGTTACTATTGCTTTGTGATAAACCAGTCAAAACTCAGTGACATAAAACAATCATTTTACTTTGCTCTCAGATTCTGTGCTTCAGGGACTTAGACAGGGTACAGCATGGATGGTTTTCATCTGTCTGCTCCATGATATCTGAGGCCTCAGCTGAGAAGACTGAACAGCTGGGGGCTTTAATCATCTAGCGGTATCTTCATTCACATGTCTCCTGGCTGATGTTGGCTATTAGCTGGAACCTCAGCTGGGGCTGCTGCCCATGGGACCTATGAGTGGCCTCATGTTGGGCCTGGTATTTCTCAAAGAATGGCAGCTTCAGGGCAGTCGTACTTCTTACATGGCAGCTCAGGACTTTAAAGGTCAGTGTCCCTGCAGATAAGGCAGAAGCTGCACTGCCTCTTATGCTCTAGCCTCAGAAGTCAGAGTCTCATTTTTCCCTGTCCTATTGGTTAGTAAAACCGAAGTCTGCCCAGATTCAAAGTAGAGGGGACATCAACCCTACTTCTCAGTGGAAGAGTGGCAAGGTCATTTTATAGAAGAGAGTGGGGGATAAAAGATGCTGTCGTGGCCACCTTCAAAAAATACAATCTGCTACATCCTCCCATCTACTTCTCTTGGCTTAAGTATATGAGTACTCTGTTCTGATTTTTTTAAAGGAAAAACAACCTCAGGAGACTACTATTTTTACTGAGGCTCCTAAATTCTTTTAGAGGGTAACCAGATGTTTTCATTCACATCCAGTCCCCCATCTTTCCTGTTCAGCGCAACTAACTTACTCCTCTGCTATATATGGCTCTTGGAAGAAAGGGAATACAGTCTCTTACAGGGTGCTGGACCCAGCACTGCTCGCTCTAAGGAAAAAGCAGCCCCTGACATATGGGAGCTGGCCTGACCCTCACATTGAGGCTTTGGTGTTCTGATGAACATAAACAATTTCACAGACCGTCACCATCAGATAAGGCCACTATGTGGCCACAGTGGCCAAGACAAATGCAAGACCACTGCACAATCATGTCTGCAAAGAGACAAAACATAAACTTTGACCAAACCACAAAAATAACCAAGCATGCTCCTAGCCTGGCTAATAGAGACTGCTGCTAGTTTATCAATTAGCCTCCTTCTAGATAGGATTCATTAAGATACCCAAGCATAGAATTACCCCTATGTATATTGTTAATTCCTAACATAATCCAATCCAGAGCAAAGCCTCACTTTTTTAAACCCTCTCCCAAAGACTTAACACAAGCCGCAATTCTATAATAAGTCCTTTGTAACACCTCTGAGATGCCCCCAAGTTCCCCATAGCGTGCATTCTCCCTACATGCACTGAGTAATCAACCCTACCTGTTCAAATAGGCATATGCTTGGTGATCTTGGTTAGATGGTACTGACAACTGCCCTAAGGCCCTTGAAATTAAAGAACACATTTCTGCTGAGGTCAGTTCCAATCTCCCGAACTCCAGCTTTCTGTCTGGCTCTTCTACAATGTAGTTTTTAGACAATCATATGAATTCCTTAGACCTCCAGAAGCTATTAAAATGCCTTATTGTTAAATACACACACACACACACACACACACATACATACATACATATACACATACACATACATACATACACATATATATGTTAAGATGAGGTCCCCCCAGACTTCCTCATTACCTTATCAAGTGCAGACAGTTTATGGTAACAGCAGTAGCTGCCCTGTTCCCAACACAGTCACAGGACGCAAAGGCAAACCTGGCTGCATGCACACAGGTACTTAAGCCTCTGCTGTGGGAAAAGCAATAGGTATGCACCCGGCAACTGGCTCATCAGTTGCAGATACCAGATTCTAGAATATATATTTGGCATCCTCCTCTTCCTAGTGAGTTCTTCATTTTTCTCTAAACTTATTTTACACATAAAAAATGTGACATTAATTATGATAATTACTCACTTTCCCTCTTTACAGTTCTCACTCGCTTGAAGTGAGGACTCTCATCCTCAGAAAAACTGTTTCAAATAAAACAATGACCTCTCATAGCCTTGAGGTTAGGTGCCAGACCTGAAACCTCACTCTGCTTCAGGTTAGAAACACATACTAATTTAAAGTTGTTTAGGGAATCAGCTGTCACAAGCACGGAATGTGGATTGGAAACAATCCTGTCTGAATTTGGATTCAGGAGTGATCATGTGCTTGCTGCTCTGACGCATAGGGCCAAATTCTCTGCAGCGTCCATCGGTCCATTCTCAGGGTCTGAGAGATATTGAGTGTTCGAGTAAGAAAATTAAATCACTTCTGCTCATAAATCACTTAGGACACAGTGATGCATAGTTCAGACATAAGTTTTATTTCTAAATAAAAAACTGTCATGTCTGTGATACTAGGTGCAGATTAGGTAGAGATGAGGACTAGTGTAGAGGGGAAGAATCAGGGCACGATTATAAGTGATAGGCTCATCAACTCACAAAACTTAATTAATATTGAAGTGTCAGGTGTGTGAGTGTTGCTGGGGTTCAGGTATGCTACCCCAAAATATTAACTTGACATTCTGAATATTCTAAGCTGAAGGAGTTTGATAAAATGGCAAAAAGCAGGAAGGTTACTTTGACTGCCTGCTCTGTTCTCCCTTGAAACAAGTGATAAAACCCACATGTGAAAGGTGACCTCCTTATACCCAGAAAAATGTGGCATCTTTACCTCTGTAGACAAAGGGACACCTGGAAGAATTCTAACAGGTCTTGCTAAGTTTCCTCCAGTTTACTGCACTTGCCTCATACTCCTTAACCTCTTCTATTCCTTCCATGACTATCCACTCTTCATCAAACCTAGCATAAAATACTCAGGTCTATTTCTTTAAGCCTTTATTTCCTTATGAAGGCTCCTGTGTCACATAAGACATTAAATACATTTGTTTCTCTCCTATTAATCTGTCTTTATCACTTTAATTTTCAGACCCAAGTCTGGGACCCTACCAGGGTCAAGAAAAAACGTTTTTCTCCCCTCCAGTGTCCTGCTGACTCCCTTGGAATGTGAATATGACAGATCTCCAGATTTCTGAAACATTTAGGGCACTGGTCATCCTAGTATCTTACTGGCCTCTGAAAAGGCTCATAAGAAACTCAGACCAGTTTGTATGGACTTTGGTGTGTGTGTTATGTATATATGCATGTTTGGTTTGGGGGTTTTACTTGTTTTGCAACTGGCCTGGGAAGAGATTTGGAATCCAGCACTGACAGAGGTCAAGAATTGTAGTGTGCCCTGGTCTTTTGGGGGCTCTTGGGAGGTTTTGCAGGGTAGGTAGAACTGTGGACTGACACCCTCCAGGGAACTGTTTAGGCCAATCTCTAAAGGAAAGTTTTAAGTTACACCCTGGCACAGACTTCTGTTTTCCTCTGTGCTCTAAATTGAATAAACTAATAATTTCTTCTGAGGATGGTGTTTCATTGAGGGGGAAAAAAACTACCCACCACGCCTTCTCAATTCTGACTCCTTATACTAATCTTTCTGTGTAAACTAGATCTTCATAGCTGTTTTCCATTTTTTAACTTCAAATAATTTATTACCAGAAATGAGGAACACTTTTGTTTTTTTGGTAATGACACAAGAGAGGATGTGAATTCCACTATAAACAACTAGCTACTTGCATATAACTCAGCAAGGTATCTGAAAAGAAAATTACTTTGTTTTTTAAACAGTTTATCGTAGGATGAACTCTGACACCTATGAATGACAAAGAACTGAGGCAAACTTTGCTTTATTTTTAGTTTGGGAAGAAGAGCCATCTTCGCTCACCCATTCAAAATATACAAACGAACAACAAAAACAAAGCCATTTTATTGTATATCTACTGTGACTTAATTCAGGCGTGTCTAACCTTTAGGGGTGTGACTAGTCTTCTTTTGAGATGTCCTGTCTAGTTTACTAATGTCAGTTCTGTTCTCCAAGTGTAGTCCCAGAACCAGTGATATCAACATCTAGGAACTTGTTAGAAATATAAATCTGGGGGCTGCCACATGCCTGCCGAATTAGCAACTTTTTAGGCTCCGTGTACAAGGGGAAGCCTTTCCCTCAGATAAGTCTGACCCTTTAGCATGGGTCCTGGTGGTGCCATTGTGGTGGACAAATACTCTCACCAGGAAAAAAAACTTGTTTGGGCCTTAAGTGCTATTTAGTTCTCAAGGTAACTGCACCCGAGCTAAGCAGGGACGGAACGTGCCTGGGAGAAAACTGCACATAGTTTTGCCCTGCTTATTTTATCTTCAAAATATATGTCAAATCACCCCATCGAAGGCCATCCCAGATGACACATTCAAGTGAGTTTGATGAAAACCCCCTGTAGGTTTTCAAAACACTTGATGTATTATCTCTATCTCCTTGTATTGTAATTGTTTGTCTCCAAGAACTAACTGGCTGTAAGTGTCGAGGATAAAGGCTCAGTTCTTGCCTCTATTGCAGTACTCAGCACAGAGCAGATACTCGGTAATTTGTTGAAGGAAATCAATCAACCCACCAAAAGTAGAATCTTAAGCCAAGGAACCAATAAAATCATCCCGTAAAGTTACGAAGCATATGTGCTAATGCCCAGACAATAACATATTTTCACCCCCCTGATTGTACCCTTTAGCTTCTGTTCACTGCGTCCCCCCTGGCCCCAAACAACCAGAAAATTCACACATCTCAACAACATCTACACAACAGTTTCATTCCCCTTTCCGTCACCAACTTCAACTCTCGCCGCCTGGTCCGTCATTCTGTCAGTTCCCAGTACTCCTAGCCCCGTTACTTCCGTTCCCCTCTCCTTGCGCGGCTGGAGGAAAGAAGTGCCTACGCGTTCAGCCCGAAAGAAGTACTACATCGTTCCGCCTCGTTTGCTCTCCCAGCGGGGGCCAACAGACCCTGCCTCGCATGCTCAGAGAGCACTTGCGGCAGCAGTGTCCAGATCTAAGCCTGCAGCCGGTCCTCACTTACGGCGGGTTATGATACGGACGCACGCCGGATGTTTCCTAGGCGGGGTGACGTACAACGGAGCTCTTACAATCCTCTTCGCTTTAGGCCTCCTCCCCATCCCCGGATTAACGCCTTCACGACCCAGCTCAGAGGTCCATCGACCTTACACGCTGCAGATTGCTTGATTCAAAGATCTAGGTCACTTATCTGTTAAAAGACATACAAGACTGTGCCTGTCTTTGGGGCCATAATCATCTATTGTATCTTTTCTCAGTTGGCTGGTAAGTTGACCAATCATTTTAAAATAGGAGCTTAACTTGTTAAGTAAATTAACAACAGGAACATTTCATAATTATGTGTTTAAGGTTCTAGATCAAACCAAACTCTAAATTTGCAGTTTCTGACTATTCACCTTGAACTTGTACCCCTTCTACCCGCCAGTCCCCATCTCCTTTTGGTTCTTGTCTATTTAACTTCATACCTCAATGGTCAAGAGCACAGAGTTTGTAAACCTGACTTTTTAGGTTTGAATCTCTACCGCTATCCAACAGTGGAATCTTAGGCAAGTGATATAAGCATGCTATTCCTTGGCTTCCTCATCTGTAGAATAGGTGAAATAGTAGTAACTACTCCCAACAAAAGTTCACTGACGCCAATCTAATGTCAACAAAAGCCCCAAAGCAGGGGTGAGGAAAGAAAATAAGATTTATTCAAAAGAATAGTTTTCAAACTGTGGAAATGAAGTCTGGTGAAAACCAAAAGTGCACGCTGAGGAGCCAAACAGGAGGCCATCTTTTATAAAGTTCCCAACTAGGATCCTGACCAGTCCATTCTTGTGCAAATGAAGAATCACAGCTTGCACAATCTGATTGGCCCAAATAGCACTTTCCTGTTTGGTTGGCTTTGTACATTCTGATTGGTTGTTATGGAGCCACTATTATTAATCAGTATAGAGGCAAATGATGATATAGGTGCACAGATTTGGTTAGACAGGACAGGTCTCAGTCCTGTTGACCGAAATACTATCCCAGGAACTCCTTTATAAGTGCCAGCTCAGCCAATATATACACAGTGAAGGAGTATGGCAGCTCAGTCTGTGGCCTTTCCCCGAAATGCATGACTCTGAAATTCCAGGAGGGAGTGAAGAAAGTCAGGGAGTTACAAAAATGGTACAGGGATGGGGACAAAGCAGTGCTTGGTTTACCATCAGTAAATTTGGGTGTTTACCTTTTCCTCCTTCCCCAGTCCCTTTACCATCACCAGCCCTTCTCCTGAAAACACCATTGGGGACTGCCTGAGGACACATTGGGAAATGGCAGTAGGTGGTTGTGCAGCAAGAATAACAAGACCGTGGGTACTAGACTCTGAGGGAAAGGAGGGGATTCTTTTTTGTTGTTGTTTTAATCTGTGCAAGAGGACATTTTCCTGTGCTCTTGGGCTGAGGTAGAAATATCTGATTCTGTGGACTGCTAATGTGAAAATTACTGTCACTTTGGCTAGAGTCAGGATATTATATTAAAGAGTCTCTTGGTGTTGTTCTAAAACAAGCACAATCTTTGATAATATATAAGCTTTGCAGGATAGTTGGGTGAGACAGGGGTCCTACATCATTACCTCTCGTGGCCTTAGACAGCATAGGCAGTAATAGGGCCTGTGTGGCATAGTGGGGCACACAATACATAATCTGGTTATTATGATTGCTATTGTAGTCATCTCCGTTGCTGCCAACCTTCAAGGGAGAGAGACCCTTGCTTTATTGCCTGCTGCTTTTATGGCTCTGAAGAGAACCTGGCATTCCTACATGGATAATGGGGCAGCTCTTAAGGAAACAGAATAATAGAAAAGACTTGATGGCTGTTTTCTCACTGATATTTGAGAAGGGCCAAGACATATATGAATTTTAATCTTGGCTCTATTTGTTACTAGCTCTGTGGCCATGGGCAAGTTATTGAGTTATCTGCTATCTCACTATCTGAATTTTCTTTGCTGCTTTAGAAAAACAAAGAGAGGAGAAGGGGTGAGGGAAGGGTAATACCTGTAACTACCACCAATGATTCTGAGGATTAAATGACAACAACAACAAAAAAATGGGTTTAGAGCACTCAGCATAGTACCTGGTCCATAGATACTCACATGTTAACCATTATTATCATTTATTATTAATTATCTAGAAGGTCTTCGCTGAGGAGACAGCTCCATCAAAGTCAGTAATTGTAATTTCTGTTTTGATATACCGCTTAACTCTGTGCCAGGCAAAGTCCTAGGTGCCATTCACATATAAACTTTTAAAAGCCCACTGCATTTTAGGGAAAGGCCACAGACTGAGCTGCCATACTCCTTCACTGTGTATATATTGGCTGAGCTGGCACATTGGAGAAATCAAAAGCAGCCAATTAAAAAGCCCTCTATAATCTCATATTTTAGGGGGGGGTATGAACAATATGTTCTTCTTACGAAATTGTTTTCTTATGAAATAGAGAATGCCTACTTTGAAGGGGACTGAGAAGTGTATCTTCTTCAATAAATGTCTTTATTTTTCATATTACATGGCTGGATATCTTCTAGACAGACCTCGCATCCACACAAAGGAATACAGGGTGGGACAAGAGTAGGTTTAGAGTTGTTTGTATGGAAAATAATACAATAATTAATAAATAAAAATACAATAAAAAACTCTGTTTTGTGAACTCACAACTGTAAACCGGCTTTTGTCCCACCCTGCATATATTATTTGGTAATTGGATATGTTATTCAGCAATTGGAAGATATATTTTTGTCAATTAAAAATAACGAAGTACTTATGAGGTCTGTCCAGAAGGTATCCAGCCATGCAATATAAAAAATAGAGACATTTGTTGAAGAAGATACAAGATACAAGAAACATAGTACATAGAACAATGATGCCTCAGTCCCCTTCAAAGTAGGCACCTTGGGACCTCACACAGTTCTCCCAATGCCCCATCATATTTTTCTGAATCTCATTGATAGTCTGAAATCTCTTCCCTTTCAGAGGCCGTTTTAGTTTCGGGAAAAGCCAGAAGTAACAGGGTGCCACATCTGGGCTGTAGAGGGGCTGAGGCATCTGGGTGATTTGATATTTCACCTAAAAACTCTGCACAAGATGTGATGCATGAGTGGGCAAGTCGTCGTGATGAATCTGCCAATCACCAGTTGCCCACAACTGCGGTCATTTTCATCATATTGCATCTCTCAACCGACGAAGAACATTGAGGTAGTTCTCTTTATTAATCGTTTGGCTTGGAGGGGCATATTTGTGATGGATAACAGCTTCCCAATCAAAAAACACAGTTAACATGGTCTTGAACTTGCTGCAACTTTGCCACACCTTCTTTGGGGTAGAGAATTAGGCGACTTCCATTGGGATGACTGGGCCTTTGTTTCCAGATCATAGCTGTAGACCCACAGTTCATCTCTGGTTTTGACCTTCTTGATGAAATCTGGTTCATCACTAGTGGTTTAAATCAAGCCGTAGGCTACTACAGCTTGATGTTCCTTCTGCTCTTGTAGCAGAAGCCACGGAACAAATTTTACCACAACATGGTTCATGCTAAGATCCTTTGTCAAAATCTTGGATATAGTAATTTTTGGAATCCCCAGATTAGCTTCTAGTTCTCACACTGTCAGTCACCGATCTTTGTTGATAGCAGCCCATACACATTTGACATTCTCCAGTGTTCTGCTTGTTGCAGGCCTTCCAGAACTTGGATCACTTTCAACAGATTCTCAACCATCTTTGAAGTGTTTGTGCCACACTTTTATTTGAACTACACTCATGGCATTGTTTCTGAAAGCCTTCTGAATCACTGAATATTTTCCGTGAAGGAATGTTCAAGCTTAACACAAAATTTGATGCAGATTCATTGCTCTACTCACTCAATCATTTTGAATGCAACAGCCACACAGTACACATGCTCACTCAACAGCATCTACCGCCCCTGCCAACTAGTACAGTGAAATCATCATTGTTCACACATGCACATTCCAGTCCATTCTCTTTGGCTGCCAGGTTATATCGATGTCATGCAAATTGTTCTCATTTTATTAACAATGGCTGAACTCTTTCTGGACAGGCCTTGCATTTATACTAAAGAGGATATGACTTTCCTAACTTACCTATAACAATAGTTAAATAAAAGTTTGGTAAGAGTAATTGAAGAAGGGTGAATTACCCATTCATTTACAATTTTAAAGTACTTAAACATTAGGGCGGGTAGCATTACACAGGGAAACAATATATGTTATTTTCTTTTCAGAAATAAGGAAATTATATGAGGGGAATATGTAAATTTTATTATAATAGTCTCCTTGTTGATATTTCTCAAAATTTTTTGACCATCAACCTTTAAGGGTTTCCACAATTGCTTATGATTAATGTTACATCGTCCATTGCTAATCAAAAATGTTTTTCAAGTCCATCATCTGTCTTTCAAATTGAACCAGTTTTACCACAGAAATTATATGAAATTTCAGTACCATAGTGTTTTATCTAAAATACACATCTTTCCCAGCCTAGTAGACAGCTACTCATATTCTAAAAACCCAGGTTAAATGTCATTCCCTTTGTGAATCCCTCCCCAATCTCATTTCTCCCTGGAAGAATTCATCCTTTCCTTAAATGTGCACTCATAGGTCTTAACACACACCTCTTTCAGACCTTTTATCTCACTGTATTACAGTTATATGCTGTATTGGTTAGCAATTGTGTTTGGCTCATTAAGAACCCATTATTTTTCCATCACTTAAAAGAAATTAAAAGGTAGGCAATTCAATATGGTCACTCCTTTTGGCTTTCTGCCATTTTCCAAGATCGAGCTCTGACTTCTTAGCTCAAGTTTTTCTCCATGTAATATTATGATTGCTGCAGTTCCAGCCATCGCATCTATACCTGGGTGAGAATGAGTAAAAAGATAACTAAAAGGGCCCCTGAATTTAGCAGCCTCATAGGCTTTATTACTGCTACTCCCACACACCAGCGTGTGCATGTGCAGAGAGTGCAGGTGCATATGCATACACACAATTATGAAGCTCCACCCAACAACTTCCACACACATATCACTGTCCTCAGTTACATGGATGCCCCTGTGTGAAAGGAAGGCTGGGAAATTATATATTTTTCATCTGGGTACGTGGCTACTCCCCCCCAAAATCTGATTTTATTACTTAGAAAGAAATGGGGGAAAGGGTATGTGATCATCAACTAGTGATGTCTGCCTCCCCACCCCATTTTGTCATAACTCTTTCTTTACCTAGATTAATTCCTGGAAGGTTTAGTGTATGTCACATTCATTTTGTATTTCTGGGACCCAGGACAGTACAAGACACTCAATGATTTACTGCTTATTTTCTTCACCTGCAATATGAAGGGTTAATTTGTGTAATCTGCATAGGTCAAAAAGACTCCACGTTTACCACAATAATTTTCTGTGCTTCACGTTAACTATTATAATCCTTAATTATTTAAGAAAACAAAGCTTTCCCACTTATGAAAGAGCTAAGGCTCTTGATCATCATGTTACCTTATATCTCTATTTTTAAAAGTTTTGCTACTCTCTATGAATAGTCAGATATGAGGAGGGAACCCCAATAAACTGGAATTTATTTATAAAAAATGTGTATTTATTCTTAAATGTTTAAACTTCAGTCACCCTAAAAGTACTCTCCATCCGATGCAACACTCCTATGGAGATGTTTTTTCCACTGCTCGGAACAGTTTTTGAGCTCAGCAATTTTGATGCCTTTTAGTGCTTCTGCCATTTTTTGTTTCACCTCTTCCACATCGGCAAAACGTTTCTTTTTCAGGAATTTTTCATCTGGGGAAACAAAAAAAAATATATAGCCACTTGGAGGGAGATGGGGTGAATAGGAAGGGTGGGGCATGGGGGTCATGCTGTTTTTGGTCAAAAACTAATGAACATTCAGAGCAATGTGGGCAGATATGCTCGTAAATCACCCATCACGAAATGGGCAAAGGCATTGAAAGAGTCTTCAAAAAAATTCACTGAAGCTGAATGTAACCTCTCACGACAATGCCAGCTGGTACACTGATACAGATGGGTTCCTAGAACACTCACCCATTGGGGAAGCCTGTACTACACGAGGGCCACTCTCCAGAAGACAGTTTCATTTTTTTGGGGGGGTCCACCCTCATACTGTTTTGCATCACCATCTGTCCCATTTTAAATTTCAAATATCCTGAGAACTTTTGATTATTTGTCCTTCCTAAGACTGAATCCTAAGTGTGAAATGAAATAAATAATTTTCAGCATATCTTCAGCACCTAAAGCTATTTTTGAGAATTTCTAGATGGCCCTTGGATAATCAGATAAATTTTCTTTTACCTTATAAAAAGAGGGGTACCAGAAACTATTATGTTCATTCAATGTTAGCATTGACGAATCGCATGGGAAGACCTGTGCAATCAGAAGAGATGCTAGGCCTTCCTGAGATTAAATATATTGGGTTGACCAAAAAGTCCGTTTAGTTTTTTTCTGTAAAATAAAAGGCACATTTTTTCATTTTCACCAATAACTATTGATTTGGATATTTTGAGTATATCAGCTGTCTTCCATGTGGTATAATGTTGATTGTTTTCAACTAATGTCTCAGTTTGATCACTATCAACTTCAGCAGGTCTACCAGACCAGCAAGGAATCTCCAGCACAAAACTTCACAAACCACTTTCCATATGATGGGTCAGTCACAGCACCTTCTCCGTACACTGCTAAAATCTGTTTTTGCGTTTCAGTTGCGTTTTTACCTTTCTTGAAATAATAAAGCATAATATGGCAAAATTTTTGCAGGTTTTCTTCCATCTTCAATATTAAAATAGCTACACAAAAATTCAACTTTAAGATTTTTTAATGCATGCTGATATGACAGTTGTCATGACACAATGAAACAAAATTATTTGGAATTAAGTTAAAGACAACTAAGTGTTACTAGAGCCATCATGTGGGGAAAGAAAAAAAAAAAACCAGAGGAACTTTTTGGCCAACCCAATGTTTAAAGATTTATTGAGAGATTATGCCCGTGTTGTCAACCATGGTTCTTGGCGTCAATTCAAACGCCAACAGAAATCCTGGACTTGATTGACTGCAAACAGCTTAATTGTAATACAGCATGGGTGTGAAACAGCACTGCTGTGAACAGCTCTGATAGTGCCATGGGCAGCTGCTGTGAAAACAGCAAAGCCCAGGGGCCGGGTCCCTTTCCACTGAGCAGACCCGTGATGGGCCGCTTTGCTCAGACCCACGATGGTCTGCGCCGCTCTGCTCGGCTTCTGTTTCAGCTCTAGCCTGCCAATAGCAATCTTCAATGAAAAGCGAGCCCGGGAGCCTGTGGGGAGCTGACTTAATAGACAAAAGTCCCTGCCCCTCATCCCTGATTGGTCAGAAGGGAGCCACTCTGATTGGTCAGAGCTGCACAGCTCGAATTGGATGGGGTAAGCCTCAGTCCTATTGGTTGAATTAGGACTCCAGGAACTTTTTTATAAGGGCTGTCTCAAATAGCAGAAACACAGTGCAGGCAGGGAATTTAGTGGCTCACAGGTATGCAGTGTAACGAAGAGGCTTCTCTCCGAAGTGCAGTTTGCAGGGAGAGGACCCTGTGCAGAAATGGCCGCGAGGCTCTGCCTTTTTGTCTGTTAGAACCCAGTTAGCCACCAGGAGAAACCCCTTAGAGATCAGGGTTCACATCATTTTATACGAATGCGCTTCCTTTTATGAAATAGTAGTAGAGTGTTTTAAAATTTTGCATTCAGTTGGCAAAATAAGAAATGGGCAATCCTGTGTTTTCCCCTGAATATTTAAAAAAATGTATGCACCTAAGATCTGGAACCACTTGTCTGGATTACAAATGCAAGAGAGGAAGAAAGAACAGTATGTGATACCTAGTAAACTGATTTAATCGAACGACTTAAGCACCCTTTCTACAGGAGCATTGGCAGGAATGCCTAAGTCTCCTCTGAAAATCAGGGAGGGCTTCACAAACAAGGTAACGTTTGAGCTGGACCTTTAGGGATTAGCAAGGGAGAAACCGCAGGACGTTCCAGGCAGAATGCAAAATGCAAGCCACAGCACAGAGCACAAAAGACCTCTAAGTGTCCATCGGCTCTGAGTAGCCCGGTGGCCGGTGTCTGTAATTCTCAGGGTTTGGTGACCAGAGGTGAGGTAGGAACAATTTTTCTCTACTTGACTCGCTTTCCCTAAAGTTCATTGCATAGTGCTGGGCACACATCTGCAGGAGCTCAATAAATACTTGTTGAATTGGGACAGGGTGATTGAGTATGCTGGGAACCAGGGCATCTGGATTCTTTCTCACGCAACCACAGTGTTACCTTAGCCAGGTCCCTTTTCGAAGTCCTGCGGCTTGCTGTTTAGTAATCAGCCGCGGGTGAGAAGGCGGAGGAGGGGGTCGTCTGGCCTTTTAGCGCCTAGAATCCCTAGCGGCCACTTGGAGGGCGGGGTGGGCGGTGCAGCGGCAGCGGAGGCATGCGGCGGCGGCGGCATGCGGCAGTTCAGTTCCTCCTCCACTCCAGCAGGGGGCGCGGGGAGCGGCTTCCCGCCGGCCTCCCGCCCCCGCCCCGCCCCGGCGGACGCCCGGCGGACTGCAGCAGTCGTAGGCAGAGAGCGCAGTGGGCGGGGCTGGCCGGGCGGCGGCGCTGGCGGCGCTGCGCTGACGAGGCTGGGCTGGGCAGCAGCAGTGGCGGCGATTGAGGCGGTTGCGGAGGCCACTGGGGACTGACTCGGGGGCAGCGGGTTGCAGTGGCCCGGAGCAGCCGCCTCGCGCAGCGCCGCACTCCCGGGGGCAGCGGCGGGCCGCGGCGCTCAGCCTGCTGGTGAACTGTGGCTGGCACACCCAGGCGCGGCGGCGGACAGGTTAGAGTGGGGGCAGGGGCGGACGCGGGAGCAGCCCGGGCCCAGAGAGGTAGCCCGAGCCCCGCCGTCTCCAGCCATGTCCGACGAGGCGTCGGCCACCACTTCATATGAGAAGTTTCTGACCCCCGAGGAACCCTTCCCGCTTCTGGGACCCCCTCGCGGGGTGGGCACCTGCCCGAGCGAGGAGCCGGGCTGCCTGGACATCAGCGACTTCGGCTGCCAGCTGTCCTCTTGCCATCGCACCGACCCGCTCCACCGCTTCCACACCAACAGGTATGTACCGCCGCCGGGGGTAGGGGCGGGTTGCCCAAACCCCCGCCTCAAGTCTGGGACCACTGGGTCGTCCCCTGGCCTGGCTCTTCGTCCCAGGTCTTCACTTCCCTTCGACCCCCTCCCCCATCTTTCTCTTCTACCAGCGCTCATTCCCGGGCTCCTTCCC
>PVJD01013608.1:0-33077 GCA_004026545.1 Mormoops blainvillei
ACAACATACACATACATATTAAACTTCTATACATTATTACAGTATAAACATAGTTTTACATTCAAAATCCAAATTTTCAAGTAATATGAATAAAATAAAATAATCAAATTCAAATAGATTTAAATTATATTTTTATTTTACTTCATTTTTCATATTTTTGCTTACTAGACAATGTTTATTTTCCATTTTATTTTTATCAAAGTAATAAATGTACTTAGTAAAAAACAAAATTTTTAACACCATTTTCTTTCTTTTTTATGGGTTTTTAAAATTTTCATTCTATTATAATTGTCACCATTTTCCCCTCATCACTCTCCCCCTTCCCTACCCACTCCCACTTTCCACATTCAACATTCCCCATATGTTGTCTTTGTCCATGGGTCCTTTATACATGTTCCTGGACAAACTTTCACCTTCTGTCTCCTGTTATCCCCCCTCCCCTTACCTCTTGTTACTGCCAGTTTGTTCTTTATTTCCATGTTTCTGATTCTATTTTGCTGGTGTGTTTGTTTTGTTGACTAGGGTCCAATTGTAGGTGTGATTATATGGCATTTGTCTTCTACTGCCTGGCTTATTTCACTTAACATAATACTCTCCAGTTCCATCCATGCTGTCACAAAGGGTAGGAGTTCCTTCTTTGTTTCCATTGCATTGTATTCCATTGTATAAATGCACCACAGTTTTTTGATCCACTAATTTACTGATGGGCACTAAGGCTGTTTCCAGCACTTGGTTATTGTAAATAGTGCTGCTATAAACATTGGGGTGCATAGGTTTGTTGAATTGGTGTTTCAGGATTCTTAAGGTATATTCCCAGCAGTGGAATTGCCAGGTCAAAAGGTATTTCAGTTTTTAGTTTTTTGAGGAAATTCCATATTGTTTTCTACAGTGGCTGCACCAGTCTGCATTCCAACAACAGTGTACTAGGGTTCCCCTTTCTCCACATCTTTACCAGCCCTTGTTTGTTGATTTGTTTATGATGACCATTATGACCAGTGTGAGATGATATCTCATTATGGTTTTAATGTGCATCTCTCTGATGGTTAGTGATGCTGAGCATCCTTTCATATGACTATGGGCCCTCTGTATGTCTTTCTTGGAGAAGTGTCTATTCAGGTACTTTGCCCATTTTTTAATAGGATTGTTTATCTTTCTACCACTGAGTAATGTGAGTTCTTTATATATTTTGAAGATCAAACCCTTGTCCAGGGTATCATTAGCAAATATGTTTTTCCATAGAGTTGGTTCCCTTTTTATTTTGATGATGGTATCTTTAGCTGTGAAGTAGCTTTTTAATTTGATGTAATCCCCATTTGTTTATTCCTTCCTTTATATCTCTTGCCCTAGGAGATATTTTGACAAAAATACTGTTGCATGGAATACCTGAAGTTTTACTGCTTAAGTTTTCCTCTAGGACTTTTATGGTGTCATGACATATCTTTAAGTCTTTTATCCATTTCAAGTTCATTTTGGTGTATGATGTAAATTGGTGGTCGTTTCATTTTCTTTGCATGTACCATTCCAGTTCACCCAGCACCGCTTGTCAAAGAGGCTATAGTTACTCCATTTCATGCATCTTCCCCCTTTGTTGAATATTAATTGACCATAGGGACATAGGCTTATTTCTGGGCTCTCTATTCTGTTTCACTGATCTATGTGTCCATTCTTATACCAGTACCAGATTATTTTTATTACAATGGCCTTGTAGTATAGTTGATATCATGTTTTGTGATCCCTCTTTGTTCTTTCTCAAAATTCTGAGGCTATTTGGGGTCATTCTTGGTTCCATATAATTTTTTTATTTACTTGTTTTTTTCAAATTTTTTATTGTTGTTCAGTTACGATTTTCCCACCTTTTTGAAATATTTGTTCTAAATCTGTGAAATATGTCATTGATATTTTACATGGGATTGTGTTGACACTATAGATGCTTTGTGCAGTATGAACATTTTAATGATGTTGATTCTTCCAATCCATGTCCACGGTATATACTTCCATTTGTTCATTTCTTCCTTAATTTCTTTCTACAGTTTTCTGTAGGTTTACAAGTACAGGTCTTTTACCTCCTTGGTTAAGTTTATTCCTAGGGACTTTATTTTGATCGTTGCTATAGTAAATGGGATTTTTCCCCCTGATTTCTGTTTCTGATACTTCATTGTTGGTATACAAAAATGCCTTAGGTTTCTGAATATTGACTTTCTATCCCACTATTTTGCCAAATTTACTTATTAGGTCAAGTAGTTTTTCAGTGGAGCCTATGGGGTTTTCTATATACACTATCATGTCATCTGCAAACAATGAGAGTTTTACTTCCTCCTTTCCAATTTGGATGCCTTGTATTTATTTTTCTTGTCTGATCACTTGTGGTGGCTAAAACTTCCAATACTATGTTGAATAAAAATGGCAAAAGCACACATCCCTGTCTTGTTCCTGATCTTAGAGGGAAAGCATTAGTTTTTACACATTGAGTATGATGTTGGTTGTAGTTATCTTGTATACGGTCCTTATTATGTTGAGGTATACTCTCTCTATTCCCACTTAGCTGAGCATTTTTATCATACATGGGTACTGTACTTTGTCAAATGCTTTTTCCACATCTATGGATATGATCATGTGATTTTTTCATTTTGTTTTGTTTATGCGGTGTAATATGTTATTTGATTTGAGAATATTGTACCATCCTTTCATCCCTGGGATGAATCCCACTTGATCATGGTGTATGATCTTTTTAATGTATTGCTAGATCCAGTTTACCAATATTTTGTGAGGATTTTAGTATCTATGTTCATCAGTGATATTTACCTGTAGTTTTCTTTCTTTGTTGTGTCTTTACCTGGTTTTGGAATTAAGATAATACTGGCCTTGTAAGAAGAATTTTGGAGGCTTTCCTCTTGAAATTTTTGAAATAGATTGAGAAGAATAGAAGTTAGTTCTTCTTTAAATGGTCAGTAAAATTCTCCTGTGAAGCCATCTGGTCCAGGGGTTTTGTGTGTTGAGAGTTTTTTGATTACTGCTTTAATTCCACTAATTACTATCAATCTACTGAGGCTTTGTGCTTTTTCTTGATTTACTGTTTGAAAATTACATTTTTTAGGAATTTGTCCATTTCACCCAGGTTTTCATATTTCTTGGAATATAGTTATTCATAGTAATTTCTTATAGTCCTTTGTATTGCTAAGGTATTAGTTGTAATTGTTCCTCTTTTGTTTTGATTATTTGGGACCTCTCTCTCTCTTTCTTTGCTTGATGAGTCTGGTTATAGGCTTGTTGACTTGTTTATCTCTTCAAAGAACCAGCTCCTGGATTTATTGATCCTTTGAATTGTTATTTTAGTCTCTACATCATTTAATTCTGCTTTGATCTTGATGATTTCCTTCCTTGTACTTGTTTTGTGCTTTGTTTGTTGTTGTTCCTCTAGTTATTCTAGATGTAGGGTTAGGCTGTTTATTTGAAATTTTTCTGTCTTTTTTAGGTAGGCCTGTATTGCTATGAACTTCCCTCTTAGGACTGCCTTTGCTGTGTCCCCATAGGTTTTGGGCTGTTGTGAGTTTATTTTTATTCATTTCCAGCAACTTTTTGATTTCTTCCTTGATCTCATTATTAACCCATTCATTCTTTAATAGTATGCTTTTCAGTTTCCATGAATTTGAATGTTTTTGAGTTTTTTCAGCACTTAACTGGGTTTGCTAGGAGTCTAGTGGTCTGCCTAAGGTGAAAGCTTAAGGTTTTCTCAGGTCTTTTGTGAGCATGAATATTGTCTTCTTATCCACTGTGGCTTTTGATTGTTTTAATTTCCCAGAGCCTCATCCCAGCTTTACTTCCATGCATAAATGGTGTATATTATTTTTTTCACCAATAATTTCTTGTCCCAAGTATCTGGGGGTATATAGTTCACCTTGTAGCTTTTGTCAACAGTGCCCACTACTTTTCCTGGCTGAGTTCTTATGTATGCAAAGAAGAGTCAAGAACTTTGCTTCAGCCTTTCAGGTAATCCACAGATAGTTTAGGACAGATATACAAAATAATTTGCAAATTAAATCTGCTTTCTGACTCTGTTTCCAGGAAGGGAATAAAACTTGGTTGGTGGAGCTTCAAGACCAAAAACACTGCTGGACAGGTGGTGGGGAAAGTGTAAGTAAAAATACCACAAATTTTCTGCCCATTTTGAAAATGATTTTTTCTTAATTAGGCATTCACTTGGCTACTGTGAACATGTCTTTTCCAGAGTTTCAATAAAATTTATTCAGACAGTTTGTGCTTTTTTTTTAAACATCACTATTGTAGAATGAGAGCTTAGAGCTTCCAGGTCTCCTATTTTGCTTCATATGGTATATTTTTATCTTGTAAAAGGTGTTGGTTATCAGTTCTTTTGTCTTTCTGTATTTTTATGACTATTTTGAGAAAAATTTAATAAATAGCCTCCTAAAATTTGTAACTTGTTAAAAGTTGGGTTGGGCTTTCAGGCACTTCACTTTTAATATATACAAATACAAATTCATCAGTTTCCCCTCTGACTGGTGGTGTTCCTAGCTTGGTTTTGCAGGGAGAATGAAATGTATTCCACTCCTAGTTGTAAAACTTCTTGTCAATGTTAATTCTTCCTTTTCTTTTAAATATCTATATATTTATATTTATATTTAAATATATAAATATAAGTGTATATTACATTATATTGTTATATTATATTTATATGTTACATTATATTGTATGTTATATTATTTATTATATTAACATATAATATAAATATATATATATTACTAGGATCTGTTGATTTCATTGTATCTACTAAAATATTGAATTTAAAAGGTTGACACTTCTACCTCTAGCCTCCCGTTCCCCTGTCTCTATCTTACTGAATCAATTCTGTTTATACCCCAGCATAGAATATAGTTTTCCTTTCATAACAATTCCAATCTTTCATTTCCCAGCACCATAATTTTTATTCAGTAATATTTTCCCAGGGTTTTATTGTATCACCAGCAAGCTAAAAATCTATACTATCTACACATATTGAATGTTCAATACTATTTTGGGGTTAGAATGATTACCCTGGTCCTTGGAGCTCTCTTAACTCTAAACTATCAAACATATTAAAAACATAGATTAAAATAATAATATTCTATTGTCTTGTTTTTGTAACATTGAAATAAAAAAAAACAAAAGGAAGGTAGAAGGAAATTAATGTGTATTAAGAATCTATGCACCCAATATTTTGCAGGTATTTTATACAAATTTAAAAATTATAACATATATATTCACATCCATTTTAGAAGTATGAGAGTCTAGATAACTTGTACAAAGTTTCATAGGCCAAAACTAGGTCTTACAGGTTATAGACTTCAGCATGCTTCCCAATACACAAGATGGCTCAGAGTAGGCAGTATTTTAAAAGTGTTTTAATGTCTTTATAATTCTTTCATATAACTTTAACTTTTCATTGTACTACCATCTTCTCTAGGTTCATATCACTTCTCCTTCACCATAGCCTCATGAGTTTTCTATTTTCCCCATCTACTTCCAGCCCTTTTCACTCGAGATGATATGTAAAACGAAGCGTAACAATAACTAAACACCAAAATCTCAATATTTTACTTTTTCTCAAAATTAATTATTTTGCATTGGCGTCAAGATATAATCCATGTTCCTTAGTTTAGAATTCAATGCTCTCTGTAATTTTGAGCCCTCTTTTAATGATCCCATTTATAAATCATGTATGTCATGAAAACATATTTACTATTACCAATATTTCCACTGAACCTTATAAAATTTTATGGTTTTAGACTTTAAAAAACTTTTCTGTGTATGTGTTCTCTGGAATGCCATACCCACAGCCTGTCCTCCACATGTTTGTTCAGATTCTCCCTAACTCTTAATTTATGTACCTCAGAAAGTTAGAAAAATGTAGTAAAGAAGGAAAATGATATTGTAAATCCTCTTATCTTACCTAATAAATGATATGTTCTTTAACAATTCTTCTTCTCAAATTTTCCCCATGCAAGTGGCATCATTGTTTATTGAGTCAATAAAGAAATACCTCATTTAAGACCACTGAAAATTAATTTAGATTGAAATTACATCTCTCCTCTTTTCCTCAGATCGTGTTAAAAATTTAAAAAATCAGTTTGCTCTGGCTGGTGTAGCTCAGTGGATTGAGCCTCAGCCTGCGAACCAAAAAATCACCAGTTTGATTCCCCAGTCAGGGCACATGCTTGTGTCACAGTCCAGGTCCCCAGTAGGGGTCGTGAGAGAGGCAAACACACATTGATATTTCTCTCCCTCTTTTTCTCCCTCCCTTCCCTTCTGTCTAAAAATAAAATAAATAAAAATCTTTAAAAAATTAAAGAATCATACCTTTGCTGACATATAAAATTGTCCTCTGACATCTTATGCAGTGTAGTGTAATATTTAAGAACACAGAGCTGGAAATCAGACAACCAAATTTAAATCCTTATTATAATAATTACTAGCTGTATGGCCATGGATTTAACCTTTTTCAATTTTAGTTTCCCCATCTATAAAACAGATATAGACATAGTTCCCCACTTCATGGGGTAGTTATAAGGCCTGACAAAGAGTTGAATTGTGTGATATTTATTTCTAAAATTTGATCTGTTCTAGAAATTTGGACTCAAAGAATGTCAAGGCTGGAATGAACCTTCGAAGGATTAGAATTTTATTCTGTAGTATTTCAAAAGAAACCATGATAACCTTTCTACCATATCTGGGAATCCATTTTCTCTCCCAGTTTGAATCTAAGTTGCTCTGCTTTGCTATAAACATCCTCCTGTGTACTGAGTCTCACCCAAGGCTGCTATGCACAATTTTCTCTACACTTAACATTTTCACTCTTTGTATTACAAATGCCTCTAATTAATGACCACTAATTTAAGTTCATAAGCATGACATGTTCTTATATTAATTATATTTTATTGATTATATTATTACAGTTGTCCCAATTTTCCCCCTTTGTCCCCCTTTACCTGGTACACCAATTCCCTCCAACATTCCCTTCCTTAGTTCATGTCCATGGGTCATGCATATAAGTTCTTTGGCTTCCCCATTGCATATACTGCTCTGAACCTCCCCCTGTCTATTTCATACTGGCCCAGTTATGTTTCTAAATCTCCATACCTTTTCCCCCATTCTCCCCCTTCCCCTTCCCAGCAGATAACCCTCCAAATGATCTCCATATCTATGATTCTATTCCTTTCTAGTTTTTTGCTTAGTTTGTTTTTGTTTTTTAGATTCAGTTGCTGATAGTTGTGAGTTTTTGTCATTTTAATGTTTATAGTTTTGATCTTCTTATTTTCCTAAATAAGACCTTTTAACAATTCATATGATAAGGGCTTGTTGATGATGAACTCTTTTAGCTTTACCTTGTCTGGGAAGCACTTTATCTGTCCTTCTGCTCTAAAGGATAGCTTTGCTAAATACACTAATCTTGGTTGTAGATCCTTGCTTTTCAAAATTTTGAATCCTTCTTGCCAGTTCCTTCTTACCTGCAAAGGTTCTTTTGTGAAATCCGCTGATAATCTTATGAGAACTCCTTTGTAGTTAATACTCTTCCTTTCTCTTGCTGCTTTTAAGATTCTCTCTTTATCTTTAATCTTTTGCATTTTAAACATAATATGTCTTGGTGTGAACCTCTTTGAGTCCAACTGGCTTGGGACTCTCTGTGCTTCCTGGACTTGTGTGTCTATTTCTTTTGCAAAATTAGGGACGTTCTCTTCATTATATTTTCAAATATGTTTTCGATTTCTTGCTTTTCCTCTTCTCATGGTATCCCTATGATTTGGATGTTGGTCCTTTTGGTGATATGCCACAGTCTTCTTAAACTTTACTCATTTTTTTTTCTTGAATTCTGTGTCTTCATTTAGTTCTGGTTGATTGTTTATTTCTTCCTTATGTTCTAAATTGTTGATTTGAAGCCTGGCTTCTTTTTCTTCCCTGTTGGTTTCCTGTGGATTTTTCTTTATTTCCCGTAGCATAGCCTTCATTTTTCCCTTTTGTCTTCACTGTATTCAATGAGATCTTTGAGCTTTCTGACCAGAAGTGTTTTGACCTCTGCATCTAATAGGTTGTCTATCTCCTCATCACTTAATTATTTTTCTAGGTTTCTCTTCTGCTCCTTCATTTGGGCCATATTTCTTTGTCTCCTCATTTGGCAGCCTCCATGTGTCTACGTACTAGGTAGAGCTTCTTTGAGTTCCTGTCTTAGCACACCTGTTAAGTTGTATAAGACACAGCCTTGGGTATTCACCTGAGTGGGGCAAGCTGCTTCCTGGTTTTGTGGCTCAGTGTGTGGGATAGAGGTCAAAGAGGGGCAAATACCACTGCTGGCTGACTTCTGGGGGCTTACCTGGCACTCACTCCTTTTCTAGTCACTTCACCCACTTCCCATATGCAGTTGGCACCCCTCGAGCTGCTGTCTCATTTATGGTTTCCAGAGTGGGTGGATTTCCATACATTCCATGCTCTCCTGAGAAACTGGCAGTTTCTTCTGCTACTCCAACCCCCACTGGGTTTACAGTCAGAAGTTATGACTGTAACTTCTGGAAGAGTACCAGAACTCTAGACCGCAGTCTAGCTGAGGGCTTGGATCACTCGTTCACAAAGTGTCACCTGATTTTTATCCATGACATATGAATGTGGGACCGCCCATTATGCCAGCCACTGCTGTCTTCCCATATCTTCTATGCCAGGACTCTCCATCTCTGCCCCTCCTACCCGTCTGTATGAATATAGCTTCTTTAAATTCTTGGCTGTTGGATTTCAGTACAGTTCTGGATGTTTTTCCGGCAGTTTTGAGTGTTTTTTGTTTTTAAGTTAATCGTGTTCTTTCTTTTGGTTCTGCAATGAGGTGAAGCGTGTCTACCTATACCTCTATCTTGACCAGAGCTCTTGATATGATCTTTAGTGATGCAAAGAGAGGTCCCATAAGCTTTTGCCAAGCAGTGAGGAATGCATATGTGTTTTTGTCACATATCAATTTTTTGAAGTAGTGTACACTTAATACTATAAAACATTCTACTTTTTGAGAATTGTACCTAAAGCTGCATCAGTTGCACTAATGATATCCTTACTAGGGAAGGGGATAATATTATTAAATATATTTTATATCCTCTACTATGCATACTTTTTCATGCTTCCTTCCATTATGCCTTCATTAGAGCTATATTTTTTTCTAGGAATAAAACAAGTGAAATAAATTGTGTGTTAATAGGCAGGGTGGTGAAAAGACCCTTTTCTATTAAATTGTCAACACATCTTTCTGATCCAAAATTTCTTATTTGATTATATGTGGAGAATGGAGGTATGTGTGAGGGGAAGACTTGATCAACAAATACCAAAATATTGGAAAAATAAATCTTCCTAGAAGCTTCAATAAAGTAAATTCTAACAAAATTATTTTAAATAATCAGAGGCCAATGCACAACATCCACATGGAAGAGGTTATATTGTAGAATATGCAAAATGGAAACAATATTTGCCTTGAACCTATTTAAGAATGAGTGATCTTTAATTGGCCATTAATAGAAGATGGCTGCTTTTCCCATATCTATCTTGATATTTACTATGCCCCCAAGTGTGCCCTTTGCAAAGAAATAATTTTGTATTAGATGTGATATAGGAGTAGCTCAGAGTAAAATTTCTGAAGTTAACCTGTTATAACCTCATAATTCATTCACAAATTCTGTGCATCCAAACAAGTACAAAATTATTTTAATTCCGTCTCCTGAATATTAAAAAAAAAATTCCCTGTTTACATTCATAGAACTACTTCTTTAGACTACTCTAATGCCATCTCTTTTCTGAAGCTTTACAATACCCATTCCTGCCTGTAGTCTAACCCTCACCAATTAATACCCCGTATTGTCAATGTGGTGATCTTTCTAAATCACGAACAGGATTGATCACTTTCTTCTACTTAAAAATCCTTAGTAGATGACTATTGCCTTCTCTGGAAAACTTTCCCTTCTTTCTCATGATCCCATCTACTCTCCCCATAGCATAATGTGTTTAACCTGAATATTGTACTTAGAAAATAAATGGGAGATTATAATGGACTATAATTTCCTTGACTGGACATGTTATATCATTATTTCATCCTCAGTGTCCAGTTCATTTTCTAGCACATTATGAAAATATCTGTTCAGTGATTAAATGGAGACTTTCTAATATCTGAGCTAGAGACCAGGATACAAAGAATTGGGGATTTATAAATATAGCTACTATAAATCACTTAAATTTCACTTTATTAATCACAGTAGGTATAATTTATTGAATATACACCCTGTAATAGGTAGGATCTTTTGTTAGAAAATAAATAAAACTGTTTTATTGAACCTGTGTCTTTATAATGCCAGTTCACTCAATGAAAGGGTGTAAAATCTAATCATTCTGCTTGGTCTTTGGTCCACATGGTTCTATATAAATACCTGTAATTATATGATTTGGGTAACAAATTGATTAACTCTGGCCTTCCTCTTTATACAGCTTTTCTTTTTTCACTGAAATGGTATTATTTATTTAGTTTTTGATTATGTTTAACATATGAAGCAAAGAGGAGAGGTGTGAGTGAAGTGTCCCAGGGAGTATGGAAAAGCTTACTGAAATAATTTAAATATTTTCCTTTTTGATAGATCTTGAATTATGTGTGGAAGAGCTTCTTGAGTTTCATTATAATTGTTTAGATGAACGGTATTTGACAGGTAAGATGTTATTAACCTTGTAATACAATAAAAATGTAATGGCCTGCAAGGAATCTGTTCAATTCTACCAACCTATTTCTCATAGCAATCATGTTATTTTACAAGTTGACAGAGTGTAGAAACTAATAGCCAGTTCATATTCAGTGGCTTTTAAGAATTGTTCCAATTCCTGTTGTAGTGCTGAAGGATTAATTTTGTAACAAACAGAAATCTCAGTCCTACTCCCCTTGCATTATATCCTCTAGTATGCAGAATTGGTTGATATAGGGCTATACTTTATAGTGCATTATTGCTACTATTAGAATGATGAGCAATTATCAGAAAACTTTGTACAAAGTGTGGGTTCAAAATCAAATTCCTTTCTTTTGTACATATAAATTGCCAACTGAAAAATTATTTTTGACATTTATGAAAAGGAGCAGGCTACATGTGAGTTTTTAAAAATGTTGTAAATATATTTTTCATTATCATCAAGTTTAATATATCCACTTGAGTTCTAGAACCACTTGTTGTAGTCAGTTAGTATAAATATAAATAATTCTATTAATATTTCTTGTCACCATTGCCACCATCATCATTTATTGAAATGTTTCAGGTTCTTTGAATATAATATTGGATTTAAATATCTGGTTTAGTTATACACAAAAAGCTAGAAGAGTCTTTTATTCACATTAATTTGGATTAGAGTCTTTTCCTAGTATATAGTTCAAGTATCCCCTTGGAATATATGGTTTTTTAAAGCAACTTCTACAACCCAACTTTTCTGTGGCTACCATAGACATCCATGGTAAATTCATCAGGTAGAACTTTATGGCAGGAATCACATTAAGTTCTAGGGTTCAAAATCCAAGTCCAAGTTGCTAATGTCCCTTATTGAATGAACTGTTTTCTTCCACCACATGACAAAAATCAGATGCTAAAAGGAGGCCTCTTTTAACAAATTTCTTTAAAATTTATCATGTTTGCTTTCAAAAAATTCAATTTAGTGAGGGAGCTGGGTACACAATTAGCTATAAAACAACAGACAAAAATCTATGACAACACACTCAGATTAAAGTTCTGGTGAACCTTGTTCACTGCTCTTACCCTTCCCTATTTTTATCTTGAATAATCAGGGCAGGAAATAAATTGAATGATGTAAGAGAAGGAGCATAGTAAACAACAGTTTGTGAAAAACATACTTCAGGAAAAAAGGTTACTCTCAAAATTCATATGTATGGCAGAAGATTCGCATCAAGGATACATGAAAATGTTATGAATCATTAAGGATATAAAAACCCAATTAAAAACTTGCAAAGACTCTGAACAGATATTTCACAAAGAAGTATATAAATAATAAATAAGTATATTAAAAGATGCTAACCATCATTCATAATAAGGGAAATTCAAATTAATGCTACAAGATGGTACTAATGCACTCCCATTTGAATCAATAATATTTAAAAGACTGAAAACATAAAGTGTTGGCAAGGATGTGGAACAACCAGAGCTCTCATGTATAACTTGCAGAAATGTAAAAGGATGCAATGGTTTTTTAAAATAGTTTTGCAGTTCCTTTTGAGTTAAGCACATACTTGCTATATGACACAGAATTTCACTCCAGGTTATTTATCTAAGAGAATAGAAGGTGTATGTTCCCTCTGATTTGTCTACAGATGTTCATAGCATATTTATTCATAATAGCCAAAAACTAAAAACAAAAAATGATCAACAGATGTGATAAACAAGTGTGGCAAATCTTTAAAATTGAATACTATTTGAAAATAAAAAGAAACATATTCTTGATACATGTAACAATATGACTAATTTTTTTTAAAAAACATGCTGCATGGAAGAAGCCAGGAGCAAAGGAGCACATACTGCATGGTTCCACTTATAAAAATTTATCGGTGACATACTTTGCCTTAGATAAGTCCTGGGGAAAATAATTGACTGGGAAGGACACAATGGAAGCTTTTCAGGGTGATGAAAATGTTCTCTATTGATTTTGATAATGTTTACATGGCTGTGTGAATTTACCAAAACTCATTTAAGTAAACACTTGTTAAATTTCCACACACACATACATACACACCTGTTCTATTCCTCTCCCTAAAGCACACAAAAATTAGTAAACGCTGGCCCTTGTTGGCATTGCACAGTTGGTTCAAGTGTGGTCCAGTAACCATAAGTGTTGTCAGTTTGATTCCCAGTCAAGGCACAGACCTGAGATGCAACCTGCATCCCCGGTTGGGGCTCATGCAGGAGGCAGCAAATTGGTGTTTCTCATTTGCATCGATGTTCCTCTCTCTGTCTCTGTCTCTGTCTCTCTGTCTCTCTCTCTCTCTGCCCTCTTCTCTCTCTTAAATAAGAATAAAATAAATCTTTTAAAGGATTAGTAAAGAATGAAAACTAGAGAACTCTTTAATAAATTATGTAACACCTAAAGCATAAAACCAGAGATATAAAGGAAATGTGAGAGATAGAGTAAAATCTGAAGCACATTGAGAAGCCAATATATACTTCTATAGGTGTCACAAAAGTAATAATTTCTCTAAAATGAATTATGTATCTTGAAACAAGTAGTTAATGATTCTTTAATTTATAAAGCTAAGACTATGGCTATGTAAGTGCTTCAAGGAAAAAGGAGACTATTCCCATAAAAATTCGGGCCCATTCAGAAAGGTGATGGGCAAAAAAAGACTGAAAAAGTCAAGTATCTATATAGATACACCATATTTATTTCCTTCAAATGCTTGTCCCTGGTAAGTGTCATGGAGAACCTATGACATCTGCTGCATTATTGTGTGTTGTGTTCTCCTCCTATAGAATAAATTATTTATTACAAAGGAGAAAATGACAAAATCTAATATAAAATGATTACATACAGCTGATATGAAAATGTATTAATTTGAGACAGCATACTAAAATTGAAGTTGTGACTGACTTCGTTTACTCCTCCAGCACTTCCCCATGTTTACCTGGAACAAACAGCAGGAGAGGAAATGAGAAGAATTAAGGAAAAGGGCATAGTAAACAAGAGGATGTGAAAAATGAACTTCACAAAAAAGTTACATGAAAAAACTAAGCATATGGATAATATTTATCTAAAATATTTTGTCAATAGAATATGGGAATTAATGAGTAAATTTAATATATACATGAAGTTACTTTTGCTGCTTCCTTATTTTGGCTATTGTAAATAATATTGTAACGAACATAGACGGATATATATCTTTTCAAATCAGTGTTATTTTTTTCTTCGGATAAATATCCCAAAATGGAATATGATGCATTATATGGTAGTTTTATGGTAATTTCAATGAAATGAAGAGCTGGTTCTTTGAAAAGATAAACATGATTGATGAACATTTAATCAGACTCATAAAGAGAGAAAGAGAGAGGACCAAAATGAAAAAAAAATCAGAAATGAAAGAGGAGAAGTAACAATTCGCACCATAGAAATACAAATTATTTTAAGAAAATGTTGTGAACCACTATATGCCAACTAATTGAAAAACCTGGGCAAAATAGATAAATTCCTAGAAACATAGACTCTTCCAACACCAAATCAGGAAGAATCAGATAATTTGAATACACAAATTATCGTGTTACAAAATTAATATTCACAAATCAGTGGCATTTTTATACACAAATAATGAAGGATTGGAAAGAAAAATTAAGACCATCCCATTTACAATTGCAACGACAAAAAAAATGATGTAACTAAGAATAAATTTAACCAGAGGGGTAAATGACCTGTACTCAGAAAAATTATAAGATACTGAAAACACACTGAGGAAGATAAAAATACACGGAAGAATATAATGTATTTATTCATAGGAAAAATTTAAATGTCCATACTACCCAAACCAATCTACAGATTCAAAGCTATTCCTATCAAAATACCAATGGCATATCTCATATATTTAGAACAAGTATTTCAAAAATTTATAGGGAATCACAGAAAACTCTGAATAGCTGCAGCAATCTTTAAAAAGAAGAACAAAGTTTGAGGTATCATGCTACCTGATGTCAAACTATAATGCCATAGTAATCGAAGCATCATGGTACTGGCATAAAAAACAGACATATAGATCAATGGAACCAAATAGAGAGCCCAGAAATAAATCAACCTCTTTCTAGTCAATTAATATTTGACAAAGGAAACAAGAACATACAATGAGATAAAGGTAGTCTCTTTAATAAATGGTGTTGGGAAAATTGAACAGATACATCCTAAAAATTGGAACTAAATCACCATCTTACACCATGCACAATAATACAATCAAAATAGATTAAAGACTTAATGTAAGTCACAAAACCATAAAAATCCCAGAAGAAAACATAAGCAGTAGAATTTCAGACATTTCTCATAGCACTATTTTTGCCAATATATCTCCTCGAGCAAGGGATTTAAGGGAAAATATTTTAAGAATGGGACTATATCAAACTAAAAACCTTTTTCACAGTTAAAGAACCCATCAACAAAATCAAAAGAGAAAGCACTGAATGGGAGAATATATTTGCTAATAATAAATATGATAAGGGGTTAATTTCCAAAATATGTGAAAAACTTATACAACACAACACCAAGAAGACTGACAACCCAATTAAAAATGGTCAAGGGAGCCGAATAAACACTTCTCCAAAGAGGACATAAAGATGGCCAATACATACATGAAAAAATGCCCAGGGTCACTAATCATCAGAGAAATGCAAATTGAAACCACAATGGGATATCGGCTCACATCTGTCAGAATGGTCAACAAATCAACAAACAAGTGCTGGTGAGGATTTGAAGAAAAGGGAACCCTTGTGTACTTAGTGGGAATACAAGTTAGTACAGCCAGTGTGGAAAGCAGTATGGAGTTTCCTCAAAAAAATTTAAAAAATAGAACTACCTTTTGTCCCAGTGATTCCACTTCTGGGACTACACCCTAAGAATTCTGAAACACCAACTCAAAAGAATATATGCACCCCTACTGCATCTAATGCATATAATGCAGTGTTATTTACAATGGTCAAGATCTGAAGCAACCTAAGTGTCCATCAGTAGATGACTGGATAGAAAAGGTGTGGTATTGTACATTTACACAATGGAATACTATGCATCTATAAAAAAGAAGGGAATCTTACCTTTTGCGACAGCATGGACGGACCTAGAGAGTATTATGCTAAGTGAAATAAGCCAGTTAGAGAAAGACAAATATCATAGTATCTCACTTATATGTGGAATCAAATGAACAAAATAGAAGCAGAGACATAGATACACGGAACAGATGGACATCTGTCAGAGAGGAGGGAGTATAAGGGCTGGTTGAAAGAAGCTGAAGGGGTTAGACAGAAAAAAAATATATATATACACACACACACGCACGTACGCATGCACACATAACTGTAGTGATAGCCAGAGGGTAAGGGGGTAGATGTATGTGGATGTGGGCAAAAGGGTGATAAATGGGCATGGACACAAACTTCGCTTGGGGTGATTGGGGCACAATGCAGTGTAAAGATGATGTTTTGTTGCGTTCTACACTTGAAACTTGTATGGTTTTTTGAACCAATGTCACTCCAATAAATTCAGTTTTTAAAAAGTAAATAAATAAGTAAAAAAAAGCAAAAAAGGAAAAGAGGGGATTTTTCATGAATATATAAATTGTAAAAAGTTCAAGATTAAAATGGAAAATGTAAGAAAACGAAAAAGAGAACATGTTATGTATTTCAATTCTTTCAAATATTGAGATGTTGAGATGTGCCTTATCCACTTGAAAATAATTATATTCTATACTATTAGGGTATAGTTTCTCACAACTTTAATTAGTTCATGTTAATCTATAGCATTCAGATTATTTATGTTTTTATTGATTTTTATCTAGTTCATCTAGTTGCTGAGAGATAGATATTGGAATCCCCATATGTGATTATGGAATTGACTATTTTTCTCTTTAAATTGGCCAAATATTGCTTCTTTTATTTTGAAGATCTATTATAGGATGCATACACATTAATGACTTGTGTGTCTTCCTAATTAATTGATTTTTTCTGTTGTTAAGAATTGTCTCAATTTATGTCTCTTTATCTCTGTCTTTAATTTTTATCTGATAATATAGCTCCTCCAGCCTTTTTATGATTACATTATAACCTATTAAAGAAGTTGATAAATCTTCAAAGTTGACAATTTTATTCACCAGGTCTTGAGAGTGTTGTATTGCTTATTCAAAACATCTTCATTCACATCTATATTTTGAGTCTGTATTTCTTTTTGAATTGGAGATTTTCTTTCAAAATAGTGTGCACATTGTTTTGTAAAAAGGACTTTTCAGTCTTAGGTCCCGGTGATAACTTCCACTGGGGCTTGCTGTGGAATAGTTTAGTTTTCTGAAATATGTGTTCTGAAAAAACTTTTTCCCCTCCTCTGTAATCAGTGACTTCAGATTCATGCTGACATTACATCTTTGGAAGTGAACCTATGGACAGTCTATAGTACATGAATACAAGTTTATCTCCTTTACCATTGCTTCTTTGGCACTAAACGCAGTAAGTATAGGGCTGCCTTTACAATTTGTATATGGAAATTCTAGCTTCATAATTATTGAAGAATTTCACTGTCTTTTAATTTAAAAGAAGCAAATTTTGTTCTATAAATAACTGAAAGGCTTATATTTGGAAAGGTTCTCTTCTTTATATTTGTTTTTTTAAATTTATTTTTATTCTATTTTTGTCCATTAGCATTTGTCCCCCTTATACTCTCTTCCACCTTACTCACTTCAACCCCTGCAATAACCACACTGTTGTCCATGTCCATGGGTCCTTTTTCTTTTTTGCTAAATTCTTCCTCCCCCTAACTACCCCCTAGAGCTGTAAGCCTGCTCTTAATCTATGTGTGTGTCTCCATTTTGCTTGTTACTTCAGTTTGTTCATTAGATTCCACATATGAGTGAAGTCACATGGCATTTGTCTTTCTTCTTTAAATTTGAATCTTTGCCTCAATTGTACCTGTTTACCAAGGTTTCAGTGCCCCGGTTATGTCTGCTGAGGCTTCTTCTGGTCCACACACATGTGCTAAGGATAGTGCCTATGTATTTTATATTGAAGTTGTAGTCTGTATCCCAATTCTGCACCATTTGTTTAAGGCTGCTTACTAAGTATGAGATATTTCCAAGGCCCACACATTTGCCAAAACCAATATGGTTAGCATTTGTTTGCAAAGCCCATGTAGTTAACATTTTCCCCAGGCTAGTCCATAACTGTGGTCCAAAGCTCTAAAAATTTCCACTTATACCTTTGATGAAACCTGAAACCCTTGGTTTGTACATTTACTCATATGTGGTAAATTTAGTGTCCCAAAAGAAACATTTATGAAAATGCTGCAGAAACTATATTCACCTGTCAAGGTCAAAATATGATATAACCTAAGATCACTGTACTTAAAAGCTGTCTTCACAAATGTAAAAAGCCATTTTGCACTGTAAACTTTAAGATAAAAAAATGTATGCGTCCTGTACATAATGTAATGCCAACAAAGCTTGAGGTCATCCATAAGGACTTATGAGAAACCTTACCTCCAGGAATTATAGAGCTCCCCAAAATGTCTGTTTCTCAATATTTTTGGCTGAACCAGTGGGAAATAAGACAAAGAAATAAAGAGGATTGACATAAAAATATAACATGTATTGCTGGAGAATGTGGTTTATATATATGAGTAACTGGGGTTGCTAGTATTATATTCCACTACAATTCAATGGCAAATGATTGTGATCAGAGAGGGGAATTTCTGTGTTAAAAAATATAGAACTGGAGCAGTTTCTGATGTCCTTATACTGACATGCCAGTTGTGATAGGCAACCCCTAGAGGAGCAGAATAAAAAAAGTGCTTCTTGTAGACAACTTATTTCCCAAGAGACAAAGAGAATAAAACAAAAACCTGTAGTCATAAGAATCTTATCCTACCAAAAATCACTAATAATATTAAATTATTCTTAATCCCCTAAGAGAAATTAGTAAAGAAATGGAGAGGCCAGGAATGTTTACTAATAAATGTCTCTTCCCATAAAAAGAAACCTAAGGACTAATGAAGCATTTCCTCTCAATTCCAGATCTAAAAATCACTAAAGTGCAAAAGAAATTTGTAACTAAGTTTCGGTCTGATTTGTCTAGAGAAAACATATACAGCTTAGCCAGGTAGATAAGAACAATGTCTTAAAAGATAACGATTTGTCGAGAACTGGAAAGGAAGTAAGTGAATGTGTTTTACACTACTTCCACCATGTTTGGCTACGCAAGGAGGAAATGAGGTACAAGAGTATCATGAGGGTAGCACAATCAAAGCAATGCTCTCTTACAGCAGGGGAGATAATCATTATGGTTAGCTGAAAGGATAGTGTAATAGCTAAGGGAGAAATTGAAGACATGGAGGGAAAAAGGAAATTAATTTTGGCCCTATCCATTTTTCTTTTCTATGTCTATGTAATCTTGGTCTCCTAGTCCATTTGAATAATTCTGTTTAGCTTTGTTTTGGAAAGAATTTTGTGTATTCTTTCCAAAATTTCTGAATTTTCTGAAACAAGATAAAAACATTTAAGGAAGTACTAAGGTAGAGTAAAAGCATAAATCAAGCTCACACATTATAGAAAACATTGTGTTCTACCTTCCTTAGACAAAGAGGTTAAAAGTGTTGAAAATATTGGGAAGATAACAGTGAAATTGGAAGAACTACTTAAGGGAAAACATTTTTGTGAAACTTCTCTGCCATTAACTCTCTTTAACTGACACCACCCAAATCCTCTATTGATGCAGTTGCTTAGATGGGAATGTTTGTAATATTATTTGATGATCAACTACTCAACCAAGTTAATCAAACATGCTTTCTCTTCTTTATGAATTGACACTTAAGACAAGGAGAGACTATCCAGGTAGTTGTGTGGATGAACAAAGAGAAGCAGAAAAGAAAGATCATCTGGTCCGAAAGGTAAACACAGGTAGAAAGAATAAAAGAGAAAGAGAAAGTTGGTTCCACAGTACCTTAAGGCATCTAAATTATCAACTCTTGAGTCACCTCGAGTCTGCATTGATTAATTTCCATGAGATTTCTGTACTTTAGCAATACTAGGTCCATCATTCATTTCTTAAGCTTAGTTTGAGCTATCTTAAAACCAAGTTTTTTTTCTTTGGAAAAGGAAACATCAGGAATGTATAATTACTTAATGGCATAGAAGTCCTAGCTGAAATATTGGAAATTATACATTTTCAATGACCCAATAATCATATGTTGTGTAGCATTCTCTGACAAGGTTCAGAAGCCCAGAAGAAGTCACAGAGACAACAGACAAGTTGACTAAGGGATTTAGCAGTAATTGACTAGGCAGATACTATGGGAGGAAAAACAATTCATATTGATGGTGATAGTACACTTTAAGAAGCTTATCATGAGCATTTAAGCAATATAGGAAGTTATGGGAAGAGAGAGTAATGGTAGATTTTAAGTTTAGCTGAAATAAAGAACTAGGCTATTTAGGTTGCAAGAGTAGGAGTGGCTAAAGATAGAAAAATGTGATGAGAAGTTTTAAGTGTTAAAGATTACAGGATGAAATAGTTTGGAATCATGACAATTTCTACTGATTTTCATTACTAAAGAATTTCATTGTGAGAGAAATAAAATGTGGAAGACAGTCAATGACATATAAGAGAGTCAAGCTGTTGGATGTCCATCTATTTTTTTTTTAGTTCAAACATCTTAGCAGTATCATGGAGATTAAAAGAAATATGTACTGTAAGACTGGTGCCAACATATTCAAAGATTATAGAAGAGTGACTTAAAAATGATTGAAACTGTGCCGAAAGAGGGCATTTTTATAGGCTTCAAAGGAATATGGATAAACAAAAATTATGAAACCATGTCTTAAAAAGAGTAAAGGGGATCCAGGAGTATTCTAACCCAATTTCCTGTCCACTGTGGGAAAAAGAGGAAATGTGAGTACAAAGCACAAAAAGGAAGTCAGCATCCATGAAGGAGGAGAACCAGGTTCTGGTGAAGTTTAAATAAATAGAGAAATAAATAAATAAATAAATAAATAAATAAATAAATAAATAAATAAAATGGTCTATTAAAAATGAATACATAAAATTCCTCCTTAAAATAGTATTAGGTCAGAGGTTGGAGCTGTGACATTACTATACTGGTGTAGTTTTAAATACTACATGTGCCTTAATTACATTTATTTATTTATTTTGAGGTTGATTTTTATTTTCTTACCTTTTTTATGTTTGTATTTTTTATTGTTGTTCAAGTACCATTTTGTACAATTTTCATTCTACCCTGCTTTGACTTTGTCTATGTTTCCTTTATACATGTTCTTTGATTAACCTTCCCCTTTTCCCCCTGTTATACACTCCCTCCTCTCCTCTGTTCACTGTCAGTTTGTTCTTCACTTCAGTGCCTCTGGTTATAATTTGTTTGCTTGTTTATTCTGTTGATTAGGTTCTACTTATCAGTGAGATCATATGGTATTTTTCTTTCACCACCTGGCTTATTTCACTTAGACCAGACTGTTTTGTCAGTACCAGACTGTTTTGACTACTGTAGCCTTGTAATATAGTTTGATATCGGGTATTCTGATCTCAGGAAACTCACAGACAATTACAAGAAACTGAATGAGAACTACAACAGTATGAAAAAGGAAATAGAAACTTTAATCAAGTACCAGGAAAAATGAAGAATACAATTTCTGAAATTAAAAAATATATATACTAGAAGGAATTACAAGCAGACTGGATGAAGGAGAGGACCAAATTAGTGAACTGGAAGAAAAAGTAGAAAGAAATACCCAGGAGAGCAGCTCCATGAAAAAAGGCTAAAAAAATATGAAGATACCTTAAGGGAAATGCAAGGTAACATGAAATGCAACAATATTTGAATCATTGGAATACCAGAGGGAGAAGAAAAAGTGCAAGGGATAGAAACCTTGTTTCAAAAAATAATGACTGAAAACTTCCTGAACCTGGAGAGGAAAAAGTACCACACAAGATCAGGAAGCACAGAGGATCCCAATCAAGATGAACTTAAAGAGGACTACTCCAAGGCACATCATAATTAAAATCCCAAGTTTTAAAGACAAAGAGATAATCTTTTTTTTTTTTTTTTTGCATTTTGTTACCAGAACTTTAACTTTTTAAATTTTTTTTGTTGTTGTTCAAGTACAGTATTGTCCATTTTCCTTCACCATTTTCCTCTCCCTCCACCCTAGACCCCATCTCCCCTTGACTTTGTCCATGAGTCCCCCACATGTGTTCCTTGACCACCGTTCTCCTGTTCTCCCTCATCTTCCCTCACTGTCCCTACTTACTGTCAATTTGTCCATCACTTCATTGTCTCTGATTACATTTAAATTGCTTCTTTATTCTGTTTATTAGTCCTCAATTGTAGGTGAAATCACATGTTATTTGTTTTTCACTGCCTGGATAATTTCACTTAACATAATGCTCTTCAGATCCATCCATGCTGTAATGAATGGTAGGAGCTCCTTCTTTCTTTCTGCTGTGTAGTATTCCATTGTATAAAGGTACCCCAATTTTTTGATCGACTCATTTACCGATGGGCACATAGGTTGCTCCCAACACTTGGCTATTGTAAACTGTGTTGCTATTAACATTGGGGTACATAGGTTCTTAAAAGAAGGAAGGGAGAAACAAGAAAAAACATACAAGGGAGCTCCAACAAGGCTAGCATTTGATTTCTCAACTGAAACACTACGAACTAGAACAGAATGCCAATAAATATTCCAAGTAATAAAAAACGAAGGCCAGAAACCAAGAGTACCCTACCCAGAAAGGCTCTGAATTAAAATGGAGGCAAAATAAGGAGTTTCTCAGGCAAAAGAAACATAAAAGAATATACCTCCACCAAAGCAGCACTGCAAGATATGCTAAAGAGACTGCTATAAGAGGAAGAAAAACGGTGAGAGAAAGAGGAACACAGGTATAAATGGGGAAAAATGAATAAGTATCTATCAATAATAACCTTAAATGTTAATGCATTAAATACTTCAATTAACAGACATAGGGTAGTTGAATGGATAAGGAAACAAAGTCTGCACATATACTACCTATAAGAGACGCACCTCAAAACAAAAGACCTACACAGACTGAAAGTCAATGGTTGGAAAAAATATGTTCCAAGCAAATGGACAGGAAAAACAAGCCAGGGTAGCAATACTTATATCAAACAAAATAGACTTCAAAACAAAAGCCATAAAAAGAGATACAGAAAGACACTACATAATACTCAAGGGGAGATTCCATCAAGAAGACATAAACATTGTAAATATATATGCATCCAAAATAGGAGCACCCAAATATATAAGGAAAACTTTGGAGGACTTCAAGAAAGATATTGACAACATACTTATATTAGGGGATTTTAACACCATGCTGTCAAAAATGGGTAGATCTTCCCAACAAAATATCAACAAGGATATTGCGTCAGTTTGTTTTTATTTCAATGTTGCTGGTCATATTTTGCTTGCTTGTTTATTTTGTTGATTAGGTTCCACTTATATGTGAGATCATATGGTATCTGCCTTTCTCCACCTGGCTAATTTCACTTAGCATAATGCTCTCCAGTTCCATCCATACTGTTATGAAGAGTAGTAGCTCCTTCTTCCTTCCTACTGCATAGTATTCCAGGAGGGAGATGGATGACAGGGGGAAGAGAGGGGAAGGGTAATCAAGGAACATGCATAAAGAATCCAGCAACAAAGCCAAATGGGGGCAAGATTGAGTGTGGGAGGTGGGAGGGGGGGTGGGGCTGGGGAAAGTGGTGGTAGGAAAATGTTGACAAAAAACAAGTGGACAGGAGAAGGCTGGGAATAGTGTGGGAAATTAAGAAGCCAAAGAACTGGTGTGTGCAGTCCATGGGCAGGGACTGAAGGTTTGGGGGTGAAGGGTTGGGGTGCAGGGCAGAGGGAATAAAGGGGGTAAAAATGGGACAACTGTAATAGCATATTCAATAAAATGTAAAAAAAAAAAAAGATATTGCATCATTGAACAATGCCTTAGATCAAATGGACTTAACTGAAATATACTTAGAGCTTTTCATCCCAAAGAAACAAAATACACATTCTTTTAAAATTCACATTGAACATTTTCAAAGATTGGCACATGACAGGACACAAAACAAGCCTCGACAAATTCAAAAAAATTGAAATCATATCAAGCATTTCCTTGGACTACAAGAGTCTGGGACTACAAACTTAACCCTACGTTTCTGTGGACCTGACCCACAACCCAGGCATGTGCCCTGACTGGGAATCAAACAGGCAACGCTTTGGTTCACAGGCTAGCACTCAATCCACTGAGCCATACCAACTGGGGCTAAAAATTACATTTATGTTAAAGAACATACTGTTTCGCTAAATCAGAGGATTTTTCTTTTAAAATCAGTTTAATTTATTGAGACTCCAAGACGCTGATCTTTCCTATCATTCATGTAACCATGGAGTTTAAAATAACAAATAAAATTGACTAAAGTTAGAATCCAGTTTTCTCACCAATGGATTTGGAGATAAGAAACTCATCCAACACCAATTAAAATTCACTGAGACCACATGACTTCAACATGAGTTGAAATCACACCTGTTTTTTGGTAAGTATTTTATTATTTATGCAATTATAGTTGTCCCAATTTTCTCCCTTTCCCCCAATCCACCCAGCCTACCCCCCAATCCCACAGTCAATACCCACACCATTGTCCATGTCCATGGGTCATGAATATGTTTTTTGGCTAATCCCTTCACCTTCTTTCAACCAGTTCCCACCTCATCTCTTCCCTCTTACAGCAGTGAATCTGTTCCAAGTTTCTATGCCTCTGATTCCATTTTTCTCATTAGCTTATTTTGTTCATTAGATTCCACATATACATGAGATCATATAGCATTTGCATTTCATTAACTGGCTTATTTAACTTAGCATAATATATTCCAGTTCCATCCTTGCTGTCGCATAAGTTAAGAATTTCTTCTTTTTTAGTGCTGTGTAGTATTCCATTGTGTAAAAGTACCATGGCTTCTTTAACCACTCACCTACTGACAGACACTTAAGTTGTTGCTAAACCTTGGTTATTGTAAATAATGCTGCCATGAACATAGGGGTGCATATATTCTTTTGAGTTGGTGTTTCAGGATTCTTAGCATATATTCAAAGAAGTGGAATTGCTGGCTCAAAAGGCAATTCAATTTTTAATTTTATTTTAATTTTAAACCTTTTTTTATTGTTGTTCAGTTGCAGCTGCCCTTTCTCTTTCCCTATTGCTCTTCCCTGCCCCATCCCCTCCCACTTCCACAGTCAATCTCCCATTATCTTTGCCCATGTATCATCTATTCATGTTCCTTGGCTTGTCTATTTCCCTTCTTTTCCCCATTACCCATCCCCTCTGATCACTATCAGTTCGTTTTTTATTTCCAAGTCTATGACTCTAAGTGCTCAATTGTTTGTTTTATTGATTAGGTTCCACTTAAAATTGAGATTAAAGACAAAATGTGGTACATTTACACAATGGAATACTACGTAACATAAAGAAAGAAGGAACTCTTACCCTTCACAACAGCACAGATGGAACTGGAGAGTATTATTCTAAATGAAATAAGCCACGTGGTGAAAGACAATTTTTAATGTTTCAACGAACTTCATACTGTTTTCCAGAGAGGCTGCATCAGTCTGCATTTGCATCAACAGCGCACTAGGGTTCCCTTTTCTCCATATCCTCACCAGCACTTGATGTTTCTTGATTTATTTTTTAAAGATTTTATTTGTTTTCAGAGAGGGGAAGGGAGAGAGAAAGAGAGGGAGAGAAACGTTAATGTGTGGCTGGCTCTCCTGCACCCCCTGGATTGAGGATTCCCTTAGTCTGGGGACCTGGCCATCAATCTAAGCATGTGCCCTGACTTGGAATTGAACCAAATACCCTGTGGTTCATAGGCAGGCACTCAATCCACTGAGCCACACTGGTCATGGTTCTTGATTTATTAATGATAGTCATTTTGGCAGGTGTGAGGTGATATCTCATTGTGGTTTTAATTTGAATATCTCTGATGGCTAGTGATGTTGAGCACTTTTTCACATGTCTATGGGCCATCTGTATGTCTTCCTTGCAGAAGTGTCTGTTCAGGTCCTTTGCCCATTTTTTAATGCGATTGTTTGGTTTGCTGGTGTTGAGTAGTATGAGTTTTTTTTTTTAATTTTTTAAAATTTATTTATTTTTAGACAGAGGGGAAGTGAAGGGAAAAGAGAGGGAGAGAAATATCAATGAGTGGTTGCCTCTCACACATCATTCCTCAGTACCTGGACTGCAACACAGCCATGTGCCCTGACTGGGAATCAAACCGGTGATACTTTGGCTCACAGGCTGGCACTCAGTCCACTGAACCACACCAGCCAGGGCATAATTGTATGAGTTATTTATATATTTTGGAGATTAAATCCTTGTCCGATGTATCATTGGCAAATTGTTCTCCCATACATATGGTTCCATTTTCATTTCGATGATAGTTTCTTTACTTGTGCAGCATATTTTTAATTTGATATAATCCCATTTGTTTTTTCCTTTGTATCCATTGCCTTAGGATCTATATCAGTAAAAATATTCCTATGCAGTTTATCTGAAATTTTATTGACTATGTTTTCCTCTAGAATATTTATGATATCACAACTTATATTTAACTCTTTTATCCATTTTGAGTTTATTCTGGTGTATGGTATAAGTGGGTAGACTAGTTTCATTTTTTTGCAAGTATTAGTCTAGTTCACCCAACGCCATTTGTTGAAGAGGATGTCTTTACTCCATAGTATCCTCTTTATTCCTTTATGAAATGTTATTTGATCATAAAGCTGCGGGCTGATTTCTGGGCTCTCTTTTCTATTTAATTGATCTATGTGTGTGTTCTTAGGCCAGTAGCACACTGTTTTGATTTCATTGGCCTTATAGTATAGTTTCATTAACATGTATTGTGATCCCTTCGGCTTGGTTCTTATTTCTCAAGATTGCTGAGAATATTTTTCTTTTTTGGTTCCATATAACTTTTTGGAATATTTACTCTAGACCTGTGAATTATACCATTGGTATTTTAATAGGAATTGAATTGAATCTGGATTGATTTCAATCCAGAATTGGTTCTGGTTTGCTAATATTTTGCTGAGGATTTTCATATCAATTTTAATCAGGTATATCAGGTAATCAGGTATATCAGTTTTAATCTTTATTGTATGTGTATTTACCTGGTTTTGGGATTAAAATAGATTATTTGGTAAGTATGGTCATTTTAGTGATGTTAATTCCTCTAATCCATGAACATGGTACATGCTTCCACTTATTTGTATCTTTCTCAATTTCTTTCTTCAGTATCTTATGGTTTTCTGACTACAGGCCTTTTACTTCCTTGGCTAAATTTGTTCCTACACCTTTTTATTCAATAGTAAATGAGATTTTCTTCTTAGTTTCTCTTTCTGATAGCTCATTATTGGTGTATAAAAATGCCTGAGTATTGACTGTATCGTGCTACTTTGCTGGATTAATTTAATAGGCTCAGTAGTTATTTGGTGGCACTTATACGGATTTCAATTTTACAATAGCATGTCATCTGTGAATAATGACAGTTTTACTTCTTTCTTTCCAAGGGTCATGTCTTCTATTTCTTCTGTGTCTGTTCGTTGTGTCTAGGACTTACAGTACTATATTGAATAAGAGTGGTGAAAGAAGACATCCCTGTCTTGTTCATGATCTTAAGGAAAACGCTTTTAGTTTTTGCCATTATGATGTTTGCTATTGGTTTTTCATAATGGTCTTTGTTATGTTGAGGTACAATCCCTCTATTAACATTTTGCTGGGAGATTTTATCATAAATGGGTGCTGGATATTATCAACTGTGTTTTGCACCTCTTGTGATCATGTGATTTTTATGTTTCATTTTTTATGTGATGTATCCCATTTATTGATTTGCAAATATTCTATGAACCTGCATCCCTCGTATAAATCTGACTTGATTGTGGTGTTTGATCCTTTTAATATATTGCTGGATCTGGTTTGCTAATATTTTGTTGAGAATTTTCATATCAGTTTTAATCAGGTATATCAGGTAATCAGGTATATCAGTTTTAATCTTTATTGTTTGTGTATTTACCTGGTTTTAGAATTAGAATAATACCGCCTGAGTAAAAAGTGCTTGGAAGCCTTCCCTCCCTTTGAATTTTTTTGGATAATTTGAGGAGGATATGTCTTAATTCTTCTTTGAATAATTGTTAAAATTCATATGTGGAGCACTCTGGTCTAGGACATTTGTTTGCTTGGAGTTTTTAGATTATTGCATCAATTTCATTATTTGTTATCACTCTATTCAGGGTTTCTGATTCTTTCTGATTCAATTTTGGAAGTTGTATGTCTATAGAAATGTATCCATTTCACCCTATTAGTCCAATTTCTTAGGATATAGTTGTTCATAGTATTTTCTTACAGCTTTTTAATTCCTGTGGCATCAGGAAACTTCTCCCATTTCATTTCTCATTGTATAAATTTGGATCCTATTTTTTTTTCTTGATGAGCATGGTTAAAGGTTCATGAATTTGTTTATATTCTCAAATAATGAACTTCTGGATTCTTTGATCTATTGAATTGTTTCTTTTAGTCTCTGTATCATTATTTCCACTCAGATCTTGATCTTTTTTTCCTTTCTTGTACTCACTCTGAGCTTTGTTGCTGTTTGTCTAGTTTTTTTAGGTGTAAAGTTAGATAGTTTGTTCTAGATTTTTCTATCTTCTTGAGGTTGGCCTGTATTGCTAAGAACTTCTTTCTCACGACTGCTTTTCTGTGTCCCATAGGTTTTAGATGGTTCTGTGTTCATTTTTTGTATGTTTCCAGGTACTTTTTGATTTACCTCTTAATCTCATTGATGACCTATTCATTATTTAATAACATGCTAGTTAGCCTCCATGTATTTTAATGTTTTTTAAGATTTTTTAATTGAGTTTGATTTCTAGTTTGATGCCATTGTGACCTGAGATAATGTTTGATATGATTTCAATTTTCTTGAATTTATTAAAACTTATTTTGTGTCCTACCATTTGGTCTACCTTTGAGAATGTTCCACGTGCACTTGAGAAAAAAATGTATTTGTCTGCTTTGGGATAAAATGTTCCATAAACATAAATTAAATCCATTTCATATAGTGTGTCATTTAAGATCACTGTTTTCTTGTTGATTTTTCATCTGGAAGAACTATCCATTGGTGACATTAGAGTGTTAAAATCCTCTATAATAACTGTATAGCCATTGATCTCTTCCTTATAGTCCACCAAGATTTCCTTTATATATTTAGGTGTTCCTGTGTTTACAAGGGTTATGTCCTCTTTTTGGATTGGTCCTTTAGTATTATGCAGTAACTCTTGTCTTTTGTTATGGCTTTTGTTTTGAAGTATATTTTGTTCAATATAAATATTGCTATCCCAGTTTTCTTTGTCTCCATTTACATGGAATATATTTTTCATTCTTTCCCTTTACTTTCAGCCTGTGTACATCTTTTGTCCTGAGGTGGGTCTATTGTTGGCTATATATATATATATATATAGTAAAAAATATATATATATTGCTGTATATATATATATATGTATATACATATATATATACATATACATATATGGGTCATATTTTCATACTCATTTAGCTCTACTATGTTTTTTGATAGAATCATTTAATTTACATTTAAGGTTATTATTGATAGGTACTTATTCATTGCCATTTTATTCCATTATACCTATGCTCCTCTCTTCTTAAACAAGCCCCTTTTACATCTCTTGCAATCCTGATTTTGTGTTAATGAACTGAATTCATGTTTTTATTTTTTTTTATTTTTTGTCTGGGAAGCTGTTTATTTTGCTTTCCATTTTAAATGAGCGCCATGCTGGATAAAGTAGCCTTGGTTGTAGATACTTGATTTTCAGTACTTTGAATACTTTATGCCAATCACTTCTGTCCTGAAGTGTTTCTGTTGAGAAATCAGCTGACAGTCTTATTGGAGCTCCCTTGTAATAATTACCTGTTACTGTCTGGCTACCTTTAAGATTCTCTCTTTGTCTTTAAACACTTCCATTTTAATTCTGATGTGTTTTAGTGTGTGTCTCTACGGGTCCATCTGGATTGTTATTCCCTGTGCTTCCTGAACTTGTGTGAATTTTTCCTTCACCAGGTTAAGAAATCTTTCTGTCATTATTTCTTCAAACATGTTGTATCCCTTGCTCACTGTCTTTTCCTTCTGCTATACCTATGATGCAGAAATTGTTACATTTCATCTTCTTGTCCCAAAGTTCCCTTAAAATATCCTTGTACTTTTTAAGTTTTGTTGTTTTTGTTGCTGTTGTTGTTCTGTTTCATTTACTTTGTCTTCCAAATCACTGATTCTATCTTCTTCTTTAGCCTGATTTTAATTTCTTCTAGTGTATTCTTCATTTCAGGTATTGCATTTCTCATTTCCATCTGATTATTCATAGTTTTTATGCCATTTTTCATGTTGATGTTTTCCCACTAAGTTCCTTGTATTTTTCACTAAATTCCTTGAGCATCTCCTACAACCATTACTTTGAACCCAGTCTAATAATTTACCTTTCATTTAGCTCTTTTACTGGAGATTGCTCCTCTTCTCTTGTTTGAAGGTGCTTTCTTTGTATCCCCATTTATCTACCTCTTTTTCTTCATTTCTATGTATTATATATTTCTGCTTTGATTTCTTGTCTTCATGGTTGGCCTTATGTGTTAGGTGTCCTGTGAGATTCAGCAACACAGTTTATTTTATCTCCTGAATGGATGCTCTAAGAATGTCTCTTGTGTGGGTTATGTGGGATTTCTGGTTATATATGGGTGTTGATTTTTGTTGGCCCATTCTCGGTGGGATCTCCCTTCTAGCTGGTTGAATTCAAGGTTCAACTTCTATCATGTCTTGCATGCTATTGTACAGGTAGTGACAGAACAAAACCAAACAACACAAAAAAACAGAACAAAGTATGCAAAAAAAAATCCCCACAACAGCACAATCAATGACAAAAGAACAAAGAATAATAAACTTGGAAAAAGAAATAGAATAGTAAAAAGAGAAGAATATGAGAAGGTCTAAGGAAAGAAAAATGACTATGGGAGGTGAGAGGGAAGATAAATAACAAGAGTAAGGAACAGAAATAGGAAATCACCAGAAAAGAAAAAAAAAAGAGAGAGGGAATAAAAAGAAAAAAGGGAAGAAGAAAGAAAAACAGAGTAAGAAATGGTAAGCATAAAAAAAAGAGATATGAAAGAAAATTAAACAAAAAAGAAAGTTGAAGAAAAATAAAAATTAAAAGCTATGCAAAAAATAACAAAAAGAATGAAAAAGAATCAAGTGAAATTCATCTCAGCACAGTTTAGTGCCAACCTGCTAGGTTCTCCCTTTGTATAAGGCTCTGATGTTTTCTGAAGCTTGGAGTAAGTCAATGTCAGTTGTTGTCCACATCTAGCCCTTGGAAGCCTATTCAAAGCTACAGCCAATCCATAGTTCGTGGTGGTCACCTCTGGGCTTGGCTGCCCTGGGATGGGCATCACTGTGCTGCATGGCTAGCTCATATAGGTACAACCCAGAGTTGTGTCAGCAGAGGACTGAAGGAACCACAGGATCTACCTCCACCCGCCTCTGCCTGCTGGCATGCTGTCAGTTTTAGACTAGTTGTGGACCCAAATGTTTTTGAGAGGGTCTCTGGAAAAATCAGAATGATGCGACCCCTGAATCTTATGTGGGAGGCCTTTCAGAATTCAGGAAATATGGTAGATATATTTCCCCATACCTGTACCACACATCTGTGTCTGTCCCGGATAATTTTCTTCAACTTGGCAGGGTGGAGCCCCTGGTAGGAAAGTGGGCAAGGCTTGCAGGTCCCAGAATTTTGTGCTGCTGGAAAACAGGAGGGTGTTTCTATGGCTCTCCTTTGAGGGGGAAGTACCAGTCTTGTTTCCTGCAAATTTAATGGGATGGCCATGCCCTACAGCCAGTCTCTGACACTCTTTGAGTTTGCCTCTGTTGCTGTCTCCTCAGCAAGAATAAGTGGTAGGGTGGGGGAAAGTAAGAGCAAAATGCAGGGTGGGGCATGGAGGGTTCCAGATTCGATGGCATGGGATTTTACAGGATGGGGTAAGCAGGGTTCTGGAGGATGGGACAAGAGGTTTCCCACAGGGTGATGTAATTGTTTTTTCCCTCGGAGGGGCTTGCTTTTCTCAAGAAAAATGGATGCTGTGATATCGAGGTGTGTCTGGGCACAGGGAAACCAACAGCCGTTCCTCTATGTCTCTCCCCAAAAGCTTCCATTCCAACTCTCTTCAGGTGACTCCAGTCTGTTCCTCCCTTCCTTTGCCTGAGCCCAAGATGAGTGTCTGTAAACAAGAAACCTGCGCTTTGTCCCCTTAGGAAAAAAAAATTAGTGGCTTTGTCTCCTGTGGTCTTTGTCTTTCCCCAGCAGACAGAAACCCCACTGACTTTCACCATTTGATGCTATGCGGTCAGCTGATCTTAGCACTGGTACTCTGTGCTTGGGAACCCTTTCTGGGGTGGGCCCAGGCTTCACTCCTCTCAGACGGAAGCTCCCACAGCCATGCTGTACCTTGACCTGCTACCCATGAGTGCAGTGCTAGCCCCTTTTGCATCCCTGACATTCCTACCAGTCTTGAAGTGGTTTCTGCCTGTCCTTGGTTAAAAGACTCCTCTTCAGTTGTTTATTTTGGGTGGCTGTTCTCCTCTTTATTTTCCAGTTTCATTCTGGGAGGCAGAATGAGATAGATCCTCCTACTCTGTCACCACCTTGCTACCCTGGAAATATGCATTCTCAAGTTCTATCAATTACCTTCATAATATAATATATTACTAAGCTCTTGTTAAGTTAGACACCTTAGAGATATTTTTCAAAATGTGTAATTTGGACCCAATTTTCTTATGTTGCTTTAAAAAAGTTAGTAGAAGCAAAAAATTAAATGCAACACAGCTTTATGCTAACTTGTAACATCATTATCACCGTTATATTTCTTATCAAATGATGCAATGTAAAAGGATATTGAACTGCATGTCACAATGCTTGGATTCTACTCCCCACTTTGTTTTCTTTGAGATAGATCCTTCACCTATGTAGAGTTTAGTATTCTCATCTGTGAAATGTAGATGTTAATGTGAATAATCTCTAAATGACTTTCCAGTTTGAAATTGTATTGGCTCCCCTCACTTTGTATATCTCTCCTCTATTTTCTCAAATATTAAAAAAATGCAGAATCAGTCATTATACTAGTCAGAGCTCTCCAGAGAAACAGAATCAATAATTCTCATTTATATATATTATACA